>JAODAH020031701.1:0-118544 GCA_027574865.2 Coproporus ventriculus | reverse complement strand
TACTTCTAAGATTTAAATTCTAATTTTATGGGATAAATTAAAGATAAAAAAATCCAATCCTGGCGAGTCGCGAACTGACGAGTTTCCGCTTCTCAGGTGATCCGCACGGAGGATACTATTATTTTTTACTTTACGTCACTTATGTTTTATAGGTGTAATATCCATATTTCTTCATTAACGCCCATGTTAATATAGGCCTACATTCTCCATCCTTGTCTAAAAGAAGCGTTCCACAAAAACGTTACTACTTTCATTCTCCTGCAGCCACTTTATTTGTTTTATACCAAGGTTTCTAGATAGTATAACAGTTTTTTCTTCTATGTATCTTCGGCTATGCCTTCCCCAAAGATGATAAACGTGTCAAATGATGAAATGATAATGAAATTTTTACAGTCGTTTACAAAATAACTAATATATTAACAATAAGTAATAAGATGTGTTCTTTCTTGAGCCAAAAAAAAAGACCTAGATCTGAATAAAAAAATAAAAATGGAATCGGCACATATGCAATTGAAAAAGTTAGCCAAAATTCGTACAACACCAATATCGACCTGTGGTACTTAAATTCGAACAATTTGATAAGAGTACAAAAGAAATGGCGAATAAAAATATCTAAAAGCTGATAAAACCAAATGAAAATTGAATATTACCGATAAGCACAATAACCACCATGAACAAAAAACGAGCAAAACTTTTTTATTTTCGTGAATGTTTGAATTGTTCTTTCTTTTTAGATTTCTCTAGAATAATTTTTCTATCTCTTAACTATTTTGAAATGAGATTCCATTATTTGGAGATCTTTTATACTTACCAATCGTCTCAAATTCAAATTGATGCCCTGAAAACTTCTGATTTCTTTTCCAACTCAGCGAAATTAAAGACTTTTTGTTCTTAAGTGGTCATTGTTTCTTTTTTGTACTATTTCTAAAAAATGAGGCTGTAAGTCTATAACCTAAGCTATGCATTATTAAAGAATTAAATACAAAATGACGAATAAATTTACCTTAAACTTTTGGTACTTACAGTTATTCGGCAAACAACGAAAAGGCAAAAACTTTAAATTTAAAATTGTATAATAAATTGCAAAACGAAAAAATTTAAGGCACGCATACAAGTTTAGAAAATGAGCGACCTGCGCGAGTTTTTTAATGCACAAGTGCCTTTTAAAATTCGTTTTATTTTATATGATATTTTTTCTACTTTGCCCATATTTATTTAAATAATTAGTTAATTTAAAATTAATTTTTTTTTTTTGATTTTGACAAATATTGGCCGTACTGCAAATGTTATTGACACGCATCCTTTTAAAATTAAAACAATTAAATGTCCATCTCAACATCAATCTGACAATTGAACGGAATAAATTTAATACCAACATCGAAACGTAAAAATTCGAATGTCATAAAGAGACTATTATGAAACCCATTTGGGTTTCATAATGAGTATGTTATGTTTGCAAAGTAGAAAAAATATTTTTGTTTGTTATTGGAGAAACGAATACCAAATTATCAATTTCTAAAAAAATTTGGTTATTTTTTTTTAACAAAATTTTTGTGAAATATGAAACGATTTTCTTTTACCTTTTTTAATATGTTCATAACTTTTTCTTGTGTATACTTTTCTCAATTGAATCATTCGACTTTAAATTTTGTAGTCACAAAGTAAAATTTGTATCGGCTAGGCTAAATAATAACAATTATTCAACAATTATACCGCATGGTGTATAGTTTGCTTGTTTTTATCCACTGATAAATGAAGGTCTGATACGCAAAGCACACACGATAAGATTACTAATAAGAACTGTGCTAACATTTTATTATGTAACAAGCCCCACACGGTAAAAATCTCTATTTGGAACTGGTGGGCCCATTTTTAATAAATTCACAAATATAAATTTATATAAATTAATACGAACGACATAATTTTTTGACATAATTATCTTAAATTCATCGCAATTTCTTTCTTTATTTAACAAAAATGCAAAAGAAATACCTGATGTACGCTTCATAGTTCGCTTACTTTGGTTTAAATGACCTTTGACCATAACTCGTAACGTCAAACTGACTGAATCTGATAGTGACAATTGCGTTGAATAAATTTAATACCAACACGTAAATCATCGGGTTCCATAATGAGGCTATTATGAAACCCGTTTAATTTTTTGTTAATATCTTTAGTTTCAAATTGGAAATTATTGTAGAGAAATCTATATGTAACAACCTTCATGACTTCGCGATTCAGTTACCAGCTTATTGCTCTTCTATTTTTCTTAAGTGTCTTTTTTCTGTTTTGCGCTTTTTTTTAATCTTATCCATACCACATTTATGTAGTTCTTCCTCATTTGAAATGATGGTCTTGACAAGTTAGGCTACATTTATAATTTTCTATGTTTAGTGCTACTTAAATTCTCAGTAATATAATAATTAAATTAATTATAAAATATCAATATAAGCTTACCAAATTGTAAGTATATATTTTAGAGTGTTACATTTGACGTGAAAAATGCATGCAAGGACATGTATTTTTAGAAGGTATGCAAAACTGTGCAGCAATGAATTAAAATAAGAAGTTAGTTGCTATACATATAGTCTAACTTACAGTAATTTGCATTTTTTGTTTGATTTTGGAAAACGCCAAAACCTTTTTATCCCTTTTCGCAAATGACTTGAATCTCACTGCGTTTGTCATAATTAGGTTATTATAATATGGAAATTTGTCATGATAAAAATTTCCTGATCAGCATTTAGAAGTGGTATTTCATTGATGAAATCAATTGTCATACAAATATTGAAGTAAAAGGCATGTGATCATTTCTATTCGTATTCTTGTCAATAACAATAATAATTATCTTTCACATATAATGCGTAATTCTTTTTTATTTTTATTTTCAATTTATAACCAATTGATCGGTATTGTTTTCTATGTTCGCGTTCAGAAAAGTCTTCTTTTTAATCATGGTGCATATTTAAATATATACAAACGTATAATTAATGCCTGTCTCATAACCAGTAATTAAATTTTAATATTCATCGGGCGAATATCGATAATAATTGTAATTAATAAGGAGGTTCGATGTTGATTATGTTTTGTCACTTAAGTTAATTTTGGCAAATAAACGCATGGTGCTTCAATCATTTGGATTTCAATTTAATGTGTCAATGTCGAACTCGATGTTGATCTTAGAGTATAAAATTAAAAATCAGTTATTTGTGGATGCTTCGTTTTATTTATTTGCTTTTTATTAAGCTTCTTCAGGGTTAAACATAGCAAAAAAAAAACATTTTAATTAATAAAATAAGGAATGAATGATAATAAAACAAAGTATCACTGGGTATAGATCAGAAGTTGGTGCTAGAATGATCTAAAATTTTGAAACTACCTGTTAGGGTGGCAACAGACGTTAAATCTTGGCCTACAACATGCATGTTCGGTGTTATGAACGAATTTTAACAGAAGTTTCAAACATCTATGGTCGGTGTAGTAATATTTATCAGTTTTTAAAATTTTGCGGAAATATAAACATCGACGATTTGTGTGCGACGAGTGCAAGAGAGAAGTGTAAGTATTCAGGAGAGCCCAGAAAACGACAATTAAAAATCAAAGTTTTGTCCACACGCAAACGCAGATGCACGTAGAGCAAGATTTACAGTCTGTGTCCAACTTTAGTATTAAAACACCAATATCGTCCCTGACAACATTCCTTTATGTATCTAATTTTTTACTTTAACTCTATAATGAAACATTTCCATTTTTATTTTCCTATTTTTTACTTTATTTCATTTTATGGCGTTTATTTCTGGACGCTCCTTATTAAAGTTCACATTTTTTTTAAATTTCAAGAAACAGATCTTTTTCTGATCTTTTGCTACTCAAAATCATGTTTTTTATAATTTTTTTTAAGATAAAAAAATTTATGTAGGCAAAAAAAAAATGAATGAACTAACTACGCTATTGATTTTAAGAGTGTTTTACTAATTGATTGTTTCTTTTGCTAATAAGTGGTAATTAATAAAATAAAAAAGAAAGTTGTAATGAAACCAATTAAATTCGATTGAAGTTTCTATTATTGAAGTGAATCGGCGTTGTGTGCGAGCACAGGCCGTGTGAAGCGTGGAGTTTCATGACGAGTTGTGGTCGACCTTAGGTGGAGGACCTTGAGTTTTTTTATCTGCCGTGTCGAGCACAAGGATAGATAGTTTTGATAAAAAATGTGTACCTTACTTCAGTTCACTAACAAAGCCAATACGAAATCGTACATCCATATTTATTACAAACGATTCATTTCCACATTTCGTTGAGGGGTTTCAACATTATTTCAATCACTTTATTTGTTTCATTTTTTTATAGACACGTGCAATACTACATGATACTATGCATTTATTATTAATAATATTTAAAGGACGAATGTTTAGAAAAGTTTTGAATGAAAACAACTTTTGGTTTCATTTACGTCAATATTTGCACCTTCATTTGTACTTACTTAATAATTACCGACATTAGTTTTACATAAAAATTTCATAATTTGATCAATACTATTTTTTTAAATAATAAAAAAACTATTCTACAAAGTAACAAACTCTTAGAAAACTGGTTTGGTATATAACCAAATTTTGTAAATTAGTACGGGAAGATTGTATAAAGTTTTCCTATAATTCGCTAGTGCAGGTAAAATATTTATCCTAAAATTAACCTGAGGCAATAAAAGCAATATGAAGTTTACCTGCTGCCTGAATCACAAAAAAACATGTAAATATTTGAAAATAGATCGTGGAAAAAGAAACAAAATTACAAGATTGATTATGGGACAAGAAAATATCGACAGATGCAGGTTAATTATAGAACGATATTTTTAGAAACAACATGTCAAAAAGGAATTGCAAACAAGCCAAAATTTTATTATCCTATTTTTGTTAATAACAATATACGAGGGCTGTTAGCAAAATTTCACGGTTTGACAATGATAGAACAAGTTTTTTGATAATTTTTTAATTTTATTTTTCAAGTATGAGCCTTTAGATGGCGTGCTGCAAAGTTTCAGACACGTGCGTTTAGTTGTTTATTTGTAGTGATCTAATAAAGTTTTAAGTTTTCATATTTTTTTTATGAAATAGACATTAAAAAAGAAATAGCACAGCCCTCGTACATACTTATTAAATAATTGGTAACAATGAGAGATTTGTGTAAAGACAAGAAGAAGCTAAAAATTTTCTTTGAAAATAAAAATTCATTTCGAAAAAAAGGAAATTTGTATCTAAGAAAAAAGTGTTCTTCTTTTTTTGAGAAAAAACATCGACATTTTTCGTTGGTCGTTTTTAAAAATCAGGTAGCAGCTTTAATTTATAAAATACATTGTTTAAATGCATTTTAGGATGTGCTTGATGCAAATTAAGTAATGTTAAACTTACCTTTATCGGAAGTCATGTGCTAATCTAAAATTCTAAATGTTTAGCGAGCGAAGAAAATCCTCTTGATGAACCAGATGATCATTAACCATGCACTACAAAACACGCGTCTATCGTCACTGATCTGTAACAAAAAGGCATGTGCTGTACGGTCTAAAAATATTTACATATTGCAACTGATATATTTTAATTTTTAAACAGATTCTTATTTATCAATATGCTGAATAGAAATTGATGGCAAAATTAAAATCTTTTTAACTTGTGTTTTTTATGATTTTCTTGGGAGTTAAAATAATTTAAATCGTGGTAGGAACAATTAAAATCGACAAACTAATAAATTACTATACGATTTTTGTATCCCTTTTAGAATTTAGAATTTTTGATGTTTATACTATTTGATGCAGTATTTTTGGTAAATGGTCTCAAGATTGAAAATGCAACATCGAAGGTATCTTAAGCTTTTATTTTGATTTTACTAAGAAAGTGTATTTATCGCCTTCATCTGAAGAATAATTGCCATTTAATTTAATTCTTTAGGACAAAACTTTTGTAAAAACCAACAATTCAGGATAGTGTATCAAAAAATGAGATGACAATAAAAAATAATCTAGATTTTGTTAAATAAGACAATTACATAATAAAAAGCTTAAACCAATGATAATAGTTCTGAACACAGCAGAATTTTAGATGAAGATAACTCTTGTAGAAAATGATACGAAATCAATTAGAGAGGGGTTACATAGGGTCGATGGAAATGCAATGTTGCCAGTTACTTTTTTTTATATAACTTCTTTAGAAATTTTCAACTAACAAATAACAATTGTTAAGCTATAGAATTATTCACCTTTATAATTTCATTTGAAGGTCTCATTTTTTTTAAAATTTGAGCCTACTCAATAAAAATATTCTGATTATCTATAATGGTGTATATTCTTAAAACAATTCCTTGGAATCAAATTTATCGCTCTTTCCATTACCGATGCAGATAGTTGAGATGATGTTTTTATTGTTTATAAAAATAAACAAAATATGTTTGAATAAATTAAGAAACACTATGATTTATATAGTTAATAGAAAAGTTGGTTTAAAATGAAGTAGTCGAAAGTATAATGTGATAATTTTTTTTCTTTTTTTTTTGTTATAGGGATTTGTCAATTCTGGTTATGGTGTAAATGGTATAGCTCATGTAAGTAGAAAATTGATTGATTATTAAATGTGAGGTTGCATTTTATATTTGTTGTAGAATACAGGTCCAGCGCCGAGTCCTTTAGGACAAATGCCCCCTAATGACGGAATGCCTGGCGGTCCAATCCCTCCAGGTTTCTTCCCAGTAAGTACCAATTTATTTAACAATTATTCTAAAAGCCGCTGCTGTGTAATTAATCGCTGTATGTAACTTGCCGCTTTTGCCCAAAGTTTTTAACGTTTTTTTTTAACTGCTTAATGTTTTATCCAAACTCCTAATTATGTGAATATTCATTTTGGTGTGGAATGTAATCAAATCATCAGTTTTTTAAGATTGTCTTAGTGAAATTGGTGATGCTTCAAGTGGTTTACCGGTGCGCCGTTCGCGCACTAATTTTCGTCAAGATCAACGTGCGTAACGGTACTGCCATGAGATTTTGCCATTTGCTTTTACTTTGAATAACAACGGTCAATGTTGTTGAATGGTGGTCTATTTGAAATATAAAGGTCGCCATATCCGCTCTTTAGATTTTTTTCTTTCGTTAAACAATCGACTATGTTAATTATTTTGTTACATATTTTATGGTAGTGGTATCAATTCATTTCAAAATCTTATTATCACTACATTCATTTATGACCACATCAAACCCTCATGTAAATTAAAATTTACCAGTTCTATATTATATAATCATCGCTCTGCTTAGACCAAAGTACAATTTAGATAAATTAAGGCCTGGGATGAAAAAATTTAGATTGCACAAGGCTGTGGTTGATTTAATATTATCACTGCTTTTCAAGTGAATGTATAATATTTTCCAAATTAAGTTTAGCATCCCATTTGTACAGTATATTTCAATGTTTTTTTTTTTAATCATGGAAATCATTCGATTTTTTTAACTTCTTGCAATAAAGATGAGTACCAAGCGATTCACAAATTTTTTCCGACATATTGTCAAATTTATAGGTTTTCTTAAAATTCTATTTACCTAGAACACTAGCCATCCATAACTTTCAAGAATTTGATTCGTTTATATATTGAATTCTTACAATAATAATATGAAATAGATTACAAAAAGTTTTGTTGGTTTGAACCCAAACTATTATTAGAATGAAGAAACACAAGAGAAGTGTGATAAAGATTAAAATAAATGAATCAAAAAATAAATGTAAAGATGGAAAAAGAAGGCAGGATAAAGAGAAGTTAAAACCTCTTTAAAGTAATAAGTAATAGTGAAATAAACGTGGCATCTGTAAACTTTATTTTATTTTAAATGATCAATGGACATTCAAGATTGAGAAGTTGTGGTCTATCCCATGCAAATGAAGATAATTATGAAAATGAATAGAATTTGATAAAAAACTAAAGATGGAAATGCATTTAATAAGTTATGATGGACATTCAAAAGAGACAGAAAAAAAACAGAATTATAATCATTTTGTTCTTTGTTCAAATTGAATGTAACTTTTAACGCATGATTTGAAGGAAAAAAAGGGGAAAAAGTTGATCAAAGTAAAATGCAATATTATTGATAATACAGAATATGTAAAGTTAAGTCAAAAAGTAGAAGATTCTTAGAAACGCAAGAACCCAAAAGAAATTTTTCTAACTTACTCGGATCATATACGCATTAAATCAATGGATCTAAGACAATCATTTTGAAGAAAAGGGTTTGTGGATTAGAAGACATGGACAGATTGTTTTAGTCCTCTTGACCCTTCGAAAGTCAATGTTTTATGTGTATTTTATTTGTTTGCATTTGTAGAATTCAACAATGAGACCATCACCTCCCACACATCCATCAAGTCAACCTTCCCCGCATTCGCAACCACCACCCCCACATTCGCAGATGATGTCGACGCAACCTTTCATGGGTCCACGATATCCTGCAGGTCCCCGACCTGGTGTACGAATGCCACAAATAGGCAGTGATTTTAATGGAGTAAGTGTCTTATAATTAATGTTACAACCAAATTTTATCCAATCTACATTTTTTTTATTTACATATCCTAAGCATTTGTGTATTAATCATCACATATTCCCAATTTATCCTGATTCCAATTATTTCTTCGGGATAAATTGGGAAGGATTCTTCAACATCTTGTTCATATTGTGTCAGATTGTGTGCTTTATAACGCTAAGCTTTAATTACTTACTAACATTTTTGTGTAATTAACATGTAAATTATTGTACAGAATATTTTGGGGAGGGGGGGGGGTACTTACCATGATGATGAAATAAGTAGGGAGCGCATCTAGGATTTTGTACCCATTTTGTAGGTTACCTTTCAAAATAGTTGAGACAGTTTAAACAAAATACGAAATAAAAGTTACCATCGTTGTAAACCTAATTGGCTCACACTTTTTCATATTTGTTTGTAAGTTTAGATATGGTTTATTTAAAAATTTATTTGGGTAAGTTTATCTGCCTGTCTATCTGATATTTATTTACATTATTCATATGTAAACTTTCAAAATGATTATATTTTTTTTGCTATTTTTTTTTTCTTTTCTTTATATTATTCAAATTAAGATCATTTTCATTTTGCAATTAAAACAAGGTTAAACCTGCTTTTGTTAACAGATGAGGTTAGATGAATTCATAACATAGAAAAATGAGTAAAGAAAGATACCCTGAGAGTTTCATTTTACCGAATAGCATTGTAGAAAGTTCTAAAACGATAGTTTGTTTTATGAATCAAAATTAAAGGAATCTATTAAAATCAAATTAAGAGAGTTACAGATTTCAACTTCTTCACTCTAAACTTCAAAAAACTTATAACATCAACTTCTTTGTTTTTCATTCATACAAGACAAAAGATTCTTTGGCTCTTTTAAATCACTATCCAAATTTTTATTACTTTCTCATATTTTGTATCTTATAAAAATGTTCAATTATTATTTTAACTTTGTATTTAACTTGTTTAGTCCAAATCTAGAAGGAATGTAGGAAAATTATTGTTTAATTTGATCTTCTTGTGTTTTAAGTTTCTATTAGACATTTCTGGTAGTTTTGGAATTATTATTTTTTTTTATGGACTTAAGAACAAATATAGATAGGCAGATAGAAATAAATGATTTGAATTGATAAATATTGATGTGATGAAGTTGTGATGGTCATGAATGTATTACTAATAGTAAATTGTGTTTCCAGCCTCCTGGTCAGCCGATGATGCCGAATAATATGGACCCGAGTAGGCAAGGTAAATATCAGTGGTGTTACTTGGTCGAGAAATAACATGCAAATAAAATAATTAATAAGTAATTTTTGAAAGAGTCATTAAAGAATTCTCATGATTAATAAAATTAATAATGTACCAGATAATTTTAATTGATAACAAATTTGATTTAAAGAGAAATGCACAAGCATGAAGCCCGATTTCATATGATATGCCTCATGTAATTGCATCTATTTCTGTCTCCAGGTGAAGGCGGAGAGTTTGTAGGTTGGCAAGGTAGGCAAATGCGCTCCTTCACCACCACATACACCCATATATTTATAAATACTCATACGCATTTTTTTACACTCTTTGGACTCTCTCTGTAATCCCTTAACTAAACTCTTCTTATTTAGGAGGCATTTACAAATAACATTGTTTCAATCAAGCTTTTTAATTTTTCAATGATTCTTCATATCCTTAATGTACTTTTATTTATTTTTAGTGTGGGGATAAGGGATTATGTCCATTTGACTTTATTGCTTGCTTTTTTGCTTTTATAACTCGTGCTAGCATGCTGGTGTCGTTTGTGCTATACATAATCATATACTTCAAACAAATTCAATTACAGAATTCTATGGTTGTGTCAATTTAGTAATTGATTTTTGCCACTAGGACCTCCAGGAATGAGTCCGATGAATCCACGTATGAATCCTCCACGAGGTCCAGCAATGGGTCCCCTTGGACCTGGTTCGTATGCTCCTGGCCTAAGAGGACCTCCGCCAAATAGTAGTTTAGGTCCTGGAGGTCCCATGCCCCCCATGTCTATGACTGGTCCTGGTGGACGACCGCAATGGCAGCCAAACACATCAACGGTAAGAATATAAAAATAATTCACAACAATATACTTACAGAAAATAAAAGAAATTTTTTGGTTTCTCAATTATTTAAAAATTCTTAGAATTCCAAGTGTTTTGAGAAAAAAACCCTTCTGCTAATGTATAAAAGAATAAAAACAAAAGATGAAATCTTATTATCCCGTAAAAAGAATTTACTGATAATAACAATTTCTTCATACACAAACATTTATAATGCAAATTCATTAATATGTTGTGGAATTTTTTTTTTAATTAATACTTTTGTTTACAGTTTTCATTTTTGTTGACTAACAATTATAAAAAAAAATGTTATTGCTGTTAAGCAGATAAAATTTATTTAGTACTTAATTAATCTAAATATTTATTTTGTTTTATTGGTGATGAAAGGGACTAATTTTACAAAAATATGTTTAAATATTGTAAATACTACAAAGCAGTTTGTATATGAACAGTTCAAACAAATTGAATGAGATCAAGTTGATATCAGTTAGAATTGAGCTTTCCTCCCTGACTTTCAAACATTTCTTAATTTGCTTTTTGTATATATGATGATGCTGTTTGACATCCTGAAATTAATAGTGTAATGGATGTATCCTATCCAACCTGAACATAGAACTGACACACGAAACTGACTGTTACAACTAAAAATAAATGAACTGATAGTATGTGGGTCCATTTCATGCCTTTTCCTTTTAGATTGTTTACCCACATACTTCATCCTTTCTACCTTTCTATTGGTTTTGATTTAGTATTTGATTTAAAATGTTTCATGCTTAAAAAAAAAAAAAGAAAGGGTGATCTAACAATTTGCATGCGGTTATTAAATAAGTTATTGGTGGTTGTTTTATTTTTAGCCGATGAATTATTCATCATCATCCCCTGGTAATTACGGAGGACCTCCTGGTTCGGCAGGTCAGCCAGGTCCCGGAACTCCAATAATGCCAAGTCCCCAAGATTCATCAAATTCTGGTGGAGAAAATATGTACACATTAATGAAACCTGCAGTGGGTGGAAGTATGCCTGGCGAATTCCCAATGGGTGGCGGACCAGAAGGCGGGCCAATGGGACCGATGGGACCGAATTCAATGGGGCCAGTGTTAAATGGTGATGGTATGGATGGTATGAAAAATTCGCCGGCGAATGGAGGTCCAGGAACACCGCGGGAGGATAGCGGAAGCGGGATGGGAGATTACAATTTAGCCGGGTTCGGTGGACCTGGAGAAAACGTGAGTAATTTTTTGGTGGCCGGTGCTTGTGCTTCTGTAGACTGACACCTAACCACTAAAGGTCGCTTTCCTTGCAGGACCAAACGGAATCGGCTGCTATTTTGAAAATAAAAGAGAGCATGCAAGAGGAGGCCAAGAGGTTTGAGAAAGACTCGGACCATCCTGAGTATTTCATGCAATAACTCCCTCGCTGGCCTCTCTGGCTGGTGGACGCCTCTCTTCCTTCCTAACTCTACTAACCCTGGGCGGTGGTCTGCTCATCTCCTTCCTGCCCCGTCGTCGCGTGCTCGTCCTGTCAACTATTTGGCGCAGGGTAGTCATACCTGTTTTCTGTTTTACAGATATTCCTATGAAAATTCTATCGCTATCTGAACACTGAATCCGAGACATAGAGAAAACACAATGAAACCGAACATTTTCCTATCATACAATAGATGAACATCTTAAGAGAATAGAGAACATGAAACAAGAAGACTTGCACAGAAAGAAACAAGAAAACGAACATTTATGTGACAGTGTGTGAGCGCGTGCGTGAAAGTTGAGTGCGTGAGTGCGAAAATTTTCGGAAGAATTGGAAGAAATGTTAAGCTACATTTTTGTTAGTTCCTTGGCGCCGCGGTCGCTCTGTAAACCGTAATGAATCCCTCGCCCTTTCAGTGACATGAACCATGACTCCCATCCCACCTAACGCATACCCCGTCCACCGGCCTAGGCTAGGTTGGATGTATTCACGCATTCTCTGTTGTCATATTAATACTTGCATGTGTATACATTCCTCCGCGAGGCAGATTGTAGAAAATAACTTGCCTGTACACACCATGGTCAAGGCTCATAATCACGTAAAGTAGTTGTTTTTTAAATTTTTACAGTAGTCACAATATCATACAAAAAAAAAAGAAAAGAATCTATGAGGGAGAACTCTACAAACTGCCTTAGCCTAGTGTGGTTTATTCACCTAATTTATATATATGTACATGCAATAGACGAGTGCAAAAAACATAAAAAAATTATCATGGATTTCCATTAAAAGAATTCGGAGTCCAGCTCCCATGTAAAACAATTTATATGAAATTTTTTTAAAGAAAGATAATTTTTCCATTGTACCTATACTCCAAAATCATACATCACAATTTTATTAATTAATTTTATTATTTTATATAATTCCTATGTTTTGTTGAAAAGTCTTATCCTCATGGAAGAAAGTAAATATTACTTTTAATTATTATTTTAGACTAAGGAAACACCTAATTTATAAATTCTATTCTTGAAAAAATAAATAATAAAAAAGTGTCTTGTTCTCTTTGTTTTATTTTTCAACCCTCATTTCTTTGACATCAAACAATTTTGTGAAGATAAGATGTACATACAAAGGCCTTCACAAAATACATATTTATGATTTATGTTTGCAGGCATCCGTAATGAGATCTTTAAAGGTAAGATATAAGGATTTCGTAAGAGTCATCTATTAAATGTATAAAATAACATGTTCATACAATGGGAGTGACTCTTTCCCTACATATTTCAATATTATTTTTCATGATTCTTACAATAAAATATTAATTTTAATTTTTCAAAGAGAATAATGTGCAAAACCATCTATGTGTATAGAATTATACTAATTAATAATTGTAGTCAGGTGGTTTAATTGATTATTTTTGCTTTTTATAAACAATTTGCAAGCATTCACTTTATTAAAACTATTAAAAAACTAACAAAGATTTAAATAAGAAATGTTTATTTTTTAATAATAAGGAATCTGAAAGAAATCGAGATAGACTTGATTTGTGTTTATGTCTTTGATATGTAGTTAGTAATGACTTTTTTCTGCTACTAAAAAGATATGCCTGGCAATTAAGAGAAATAAGACAAAAATTGTTGTTAACTAATGAAATATGAGAAAAATATAAAAAAAGAAAATGTGAGATGGATTTTTTGACCAAAATGGCGGACGAAAAATTTTAGCTGTGGATTTTAGGTGTTTCGCTCAGAAGTGCGAAGTCTATTTTACGAATAGAAAGGAAGCGGGAAAGTTCTTGTGTTTTTCCTTCGAATGCCGTTTGCGTCCCACAAAAGGATTTTAGTTGTATATATTTTGTATAGAAGAAATGAACAATTGGACTTGATTGTTGGATTGTGTAATTTGTTCACAATACGTGGTTAAGATATTGTTCATATTGTTTGAGTGTTCATTTGTCCAGAAAAGCTGAACCCATTCAATTGTCAAACTCAGATATTTGGAAATACGAAAATATTTAAAAATATTTGAAGTTATTTAACTCCTAAAAAATCCTAATTACAATTTAATTCAATTAATTAATTAATCAGTAATTAAATAGATAATTGATTTTTATCCGTTTTATTTACATTGTACCATAGCAGAAGTACTTCTGCTATGAATTGTACAGTAGGTATATAAAATAAATTTTCTTTAAGAACTTTTTTGAAAATTCTTATCGTGTTCCAAAAATTAATTATTTCAAACTTAATTGTTAATGAGGTTAAAATGGTTTCATAAAAACACACCATGTGTCGACTTATTTATAAATATAATTAATACAAGCAAGATGTAACTAATCTAATCTAATCATGATATTTTGTCCATAATCCATAATCTGTCCATGTCCCGGATAATCCTGAAGTTTTAAAAAATGTTGTGACATGTGGCGCCCACTAGTCTTCTCATTTAACATTTGAGCTTTGCGCGCTTTAGTAGAACTACTTTATTGGTTCCGCCTTATTTCACTTTGCGGGAGTCTTTTTTTAATTTTAAACTCACATAATTCATTCTTCAGGAATAATCCAAAATCTTAAAGAATCATAGACCCGTAGTAACTATTTTAAAATTAAGGTGTGAACCATAAAAACAATAAATTAATTGCATTAATTGAAATTAAGTGATGAGTAATGTGATTTGTTAAAAATGTGCACAATGAAGAATGATATTTTTACTGTTTACGCGGATTTAAGTGCTCTTTTGGATGGTGAGTTTTAGGAAATGAAATTTATGAAAATTTTTGAATGCGAGCGGGAAATTTTTTAGAAATTTGTTCTTTTTTGACCAGCGAAGTTGAATATGGGAGATTAACACCACAATCGTCGAATATTGCTTCTGTGCTTATACAAAAATCTAAAGTTCAGTTGCAAGAAATTTCGAAAGTTGTTTCTGACAATGATTCCGCAAGATATGTGGACATGCATCCTCCTAATGGTACAATTACTTAAAAAAATTCAATTTACAATTTTTAAAAGAATTATTTTTAGATTTAGAACAAAATGTGGAATATATTAATCCAGATGCACTTCCAAATTCTGAACCAGCAGAATATCATACTCCGAATATTGATGTTGAAGAAAAACAAATTAAAGAAGATACATGCCCATTTAAATGTAAGGATTTCTATTTTAGTACTTTGATAATTTGCGGTCACAATTGTGATTTATTCGTAAAAAGTGGAAATATATTTTTTTCAGCTAAAAAAATCAAAAAACAACAGATTTTTTAAAGTGAAAAACTCATTTGATATTATTAGCAAACATTTTTAACATTCTGAAAATTTGTTTATTTTTGTTTAGCAACACCAGCTTCAATGGTTTCAAAAGGAAAATGTGGCAATCTTGATAAAAGGAAAACGAGATTTTTAGGTTTAAATAAAAAAATATATGCTGCAATTCATGAAAATTGGTTGCTAATTTATAATTCTGAAAAGGATTCTAAACCAATTGCTACATATAATTTATGCGATTATACTGCTAAACAAGTCGAGAAGAAAGATAATTGTTTTGAATTGATTTCAAAGGACGAAGAAAAAACACAATATGTAAGTTTTTTTACTGCAAGTTATATTTATTTTGGTTTACTTATATATTTTTTTAGATTGCTTATACAAATAAAGATATGCTGCAATGGATCGCATTTATTAATAAAGCTTCTGGATCTTGTTTAGAAGAAACCGAAGAAAACACGTATGAAGAATTGAAACCTTCAAAAAATGCACCTCCGCCAAAAGAAACTTCAATTCATTTTTCATCAATTAAACCTAAAGAAAAACAAAGTCCTATCAAACCAGCTTTACCTCCAAAAATTCCCAACGGTAAATTACCTTTAATGCCAAAAGAATATAAAAGAAGCGAAGTGGGAAAAGTAGAAGAAAGGGGAGCGGGATTTTCTTTGATATTAAATAATGGAGCGGGAAATGAAGTAGGAAATAAACCAGGTCCTTCTGTTCTCGAAAGTAAATATTCTCCCAGATCAAAAGAATCTCCAACATTAATTTCTGCGCAAAATGATCAACAACAACAAATTGAAGAAGAAGAAGAAGAAATTTATGCTACATTGGAACCTGATAAACCCCAAATGAACCAAACAGCAGAAGAAGATGAGGAAGAAGAAATATATGATACGTTAGAAAATAATCTGAATAAAACGGATCAATCAAAGATAGAAGAAGACGAGATATATGTCACAATACAAAGTGAACATCAAATTATCCAAGAAAAAGAAATAGAAGCTACTTACGATATGATAGATCAAAACGGAAATTCCCCACCTTTAGAGGAATATCATGAAATTTTAGAAAGCATCGAAATTATTCCAGATCCACCTGTGAAACCAAAATTTTTCGGACGTGATAAAACAAAGTTACGAATTTCTCAAACTGATAAACCTAAATTATCCATGCCATTTAGTTTTAAATCTAAGAAATAAATTGTTTTCTATTTTTTTTAATAATTATAAATATAATCGAATATAAATTTGTTAAAATGATTTTATTTTATGTTTAGTATAAAACTTCCTGTCTATTATCAATTTAAACAAGCATATCATGGTTTACTTCCCGATGATTGTTTGTTTTTTTTTAACTTCAACGAGTCTAGTTGATGTAGTTTATCGCACTTATCTTTATATGTAAATTCTAGAAAAAAAATTGTTACTCAAGAATACATATTTTCTATGCTTTGGGAAATGATAACATAAAATATTAATTTTATATAAAAATGCTATTCCAAAGATATGATAATAATAAATTTTAAAGGGAAACTACTTTGAGTATTAGAATCTTCTTTTCTATCTTTCCCTCTAAAAAAAAAAAAAAAATGAAAAAGAATGATCTTAATGATAATACTGCTTATGCTACCTAAATCTCTTCTTACTTGCTTTTCTTTGCTCTTCTTCCAATATTTTGATTCATTTCACTCGTTGCTTCTCTTTTGTAGCTATTTCAGTTATTATGTAACAATCAGTATTCTATACGAAAGAAGCACCTTTAGATTATCTTTAACGACTTCTACTATTATTAATAGCTTTAATTTATTAATACTAGTTAAAAGATATAAAACTTTAGTTGCCATTGGTAAAGAGAAGTGAATTGCTATAATTGAATAATAATTTAATGATATAATTTGAAATTTACAATGTCGAATTAATATAATGTGTATATTTGGTTGCAGATATAAAGTCCAAAATCAACAATGAAGAAAACTTTGTAAAGCGATATTTTTAAGTTATCTATTTTATAATTTGTTTTTACAACAATTTATTTGATTGTAAGATTATTCATCATTCTTCTTATATTTTATTATAGTTTTTAGAACAATTTGAAAAAGTCAATTTTCGATTTATTTTATGAAAGCATTAGGGCGAACACTGAAATTTTTTTTTAGTTTTCAAAAATTGTATTGATATTTAACGAAAGATGTTTTAAAAAAGCAAGATATCTTTAATAATTTATTGTTTATATTTTATAATAATTGTATCGATTTTTTACGGCGCATTCTCAGTGATGAAATTGCGCGCGCTTTTGCCCTTATCCCATCTATATCCATATGTAAATGCAATTCAATCTAAAACAAAAGTTGAATTTGTGTCTTTGGTGACGATCTTTGTGCTTATGTTTTGGAGAAATGTATGTATATGTGCTATCAAACTTCAAAATTGTATACCTTTTCTTATCTCGTTGTATCGATATTATTGCAAGTACTTCAAATGCAATTAAATAAATCTCTAATTAAATAATCAAAATCTTTTAATAATCTGCATGATTTTTTAATTGCCTTGATTTTCTTTATTAATTTTTATTGATCCATTTTGTATAAAAATATTTTATATTCCTGTGGTTTTTGCTGGGATTAAATATTTTTAAATATTACTGAACGCTAACAATGCAATACAAGCTCACTTGGTTGCATACACTAAATTGAGAATTGTTCAAAATATTTAAGAAAAAAATGTATATATAACAATTCAAGCCAAATGCTGCAAACAAAAAATATTCTAATTTGATCTTTAAATTAAGATTAAAGAGAGAAGAACGTTAAAAATTGTAAACTTCAAAATTATCTTTTGATTACAATTTGAAGGTAGGTAAATATAATTTTAATTGTTAATAAAAATAAAAATTTATGCAGATGTACTTTTGTGAAATAAAAGGTAATCTAATAAAGTTTTCAAAAATGACATTATCCTTATTTTATGCTTCACTGGTTGAATCATATCATATTTCAGATTTAAAAATTGAAGAAAAAATATTTTGAAGTGTTTGATTCCTATTTTGTTTTCTGTAATTAGTAATAAACTTTTCAAATTTATTGTTTAAGGAGAAGATATTACTAATAATTGAAGATTTCTGTTGTTTATCTTCTTTATGAGGTATAACATAAGCAGGCTGTGAAAATCGTACCAAGATAAAAGCAAGTTTAGAGAAATTTGTTAGAAAAATAAATGATTTGAAAGGAAATGAAGCTTGATTGTAAGCTTGAGAGAAGTTTATACCACCATATTTTAAATCATTTGTCTTCTTTCTTAATATATTGCTTCCAAACATCTGTAACAATTATGTAGAATTAGATTCTAAAACTCAAATTATTTTGTAGCTTCTATCTTTCATGTCCATTTGTGTTTTGAAAAGTGTTCCGTGAGACAATTGTCCTGACTAATATCACTTGCCAAAATTTGTGTAATTACAGAGAGTTCTCAATGAAAACTTTTTTTTACAAATTGCCAACTTTTAGATTCAGAGATTAAAATTTAAGTACTTTTTACAGATTAAAATGAATTCTAAGAACCCTTTCTCAAAAATCAATTGTTAAGAATATTTTTAAATCTTGTAATTTTCCGTATGCAAAAGTAATATCAAAGTAAATAATAATATTTAATTGTGCCTACTATTTAAAAGAAATGATAAGTGTGTTAACAAATAAAGATTTGGAACAAGTGGTACAAGTCACTGGAACCAAAAAATTACTGTATGACTTTAATTATTCTATTGCAATTATACTAGCACAATATTCTATAAATAGAAAAGCAGAACAAGAGGTCTTATCTCTAAAATAAAGTAATTTATAAATATTCTCTCCAGTTTATAAATATTTCTTAAATAAATAAAAGAAATATTTGCTAAAACTATTGAATAAAGAATAACTAAAACCGAGCCAATTCTAAAATTAGTGAATTTTTATGTACATTCGTGTACGATCAGGCGTTTTGCACGAAGTGGTTCACGTGAACAGTTTTGTGAACACCTCGATTAATAATGCATAGGTAATTAAAAAGTCATATTAAATTAATTTTGATCCTTCACGTAAGTCTTTCTTTAATTGATAAGATTAAGTAGCGATACGCATAATTCTAACAGTACAAACAGATACGTACATAATTGTCTTCTTTGTCCTCATTGGAGATGATGTATAAATAATTGTTTACCAATTGATTCTAAAAATGTACTGATATTGTATATATAGATTATCAGGATGCAGTTGCGTGTTCAGATGCGTTCTATACCTTTTTGCACGCGCCATATATTGATAAAATATTTTTTTTTTGTTTGTATGCTTTTCCACTTATAAATTTGGGTGACCTAATTCTAATTTTAATAATCAAAATTAAAAAACAAATTTTGAAAATTTGAAATCGTTGACCCATTCGAAGAAAAAAATTCCATTTTAGTTCACACAAATGTACTACGTGATCTTCACTTCTTATTAATCATTTAATTAGTAGGAAGATTTTTTTTTGACTAATAGAGAATTGGCTATTTATAATATTAATGCCGATGTTGTAATTAAGATAAGTGGGAATAGGAAGAACGTGCGATTCGTGTTAATGAGTTAGTTGTTACTATATTTTGAGAAATGTTTTAGAGTTACCTATTTTTTTGAAATATGGATTTAATAAAGTGATTACATCTTTAATTATTATCTATTTTATAAGTAAAATTTAGGATATTAGGTTTTCGTGTATGAAATCATTTTGAAATTTGAAAAAAGAAATACTGTGAAAATATTACTTTTGTTTAATATCAGCTTTTATAAAAAATGTGAGTTTTATTCTCCTAAATTCAGAAATTTTTCTCGTAATTGCTTTATCTTCTATTCTTCTGTATTTTTTGTATAAAATTGAGAAATAACCAAGTTAATTTAAAGAAATGGATGTTTTTAAGCTAAATCTTTAATTTGACAATTGAGTTTATTAAAAGTAAATAATATAGACTTTTAGACTTTAAGAGGATAACTTCAGAGTGACTTGTTGAAGAAAGAATAAGTAGGCCGAAAAAGAAATGAAAAGGTTTTGGAGGAGGGAAAAAATGAAAAAAATTAGAAAAAACTACTGTACAAGAACATGTCAGATACGTTGACTGAACGAGAATGACTCAAAAAAAACGCTTAAAAATAGATATGGATGGAAAAAGCTTCTTATAGGAAGGGGTAGAAGTTATTAAGGATGATAATACTCATATGATATTATTATTATTTTGCTTATTCCATTAAGTAATAGCGTGATTTATATGTATGTAAATAATCAAGGTTTAATCATGAAAGTTGATTCAGATATAGATTTTGAATTGGATGATTTATTTATAGATAGGGAATTTTTCTAGATTTAAAAAACAGATAGGAACTCTAAAGCATGAAGGTTAGTGCTGCTCAAAATGTGCATTCTGGAATAATATTTTAAAATATAAAACCTATTTTTGACATTCAAATCTATTTAGACATAACTAAGTTAAAGAGGATTACAAAATAAAAGTCTTTGTGGAGAAAGAATAAATTTTCATTTTATATTTTACTTTAGAAAAATTAATTGCATTATGGTGAAACATGTTATTATTTTAGAAGCCCAATATACCAAAGTCATGAAAATTTAACAGATTTCAGAAAATTAATTTTAAAAATTGCGGTGGTAAGGGCAATAAAATCTCAAAAATTCAACGCCAAACATCGGAGTTAGTTTAGGGCTGAATTGAATTTTGTAGTTTTTATTGTCCTGACCACCGCAATTTTTAAATTTATTTCTTTCTGGACAAAGATTGATTTCAGAAAATATCAAAATATCATCAAAAATTATATAATATTGGTTTTTCGGATTCATATTACAGTTTTGTATTTAAATTTTTTTGAATAGTTGAGAAGATTTAAAAAATGAAGTAATTTTTATTTTTGGTGCATATGCAAGAAATTTAATTTTGAAATAAAATTCAGCTTATCTCGAAAAGAAAAAAAAATTAACTTTATATAATAAAAATGCCTGTTGCTACAGATGTTTCTAGAAAAGAAGGTAATTGACCATGACCTGTTGCAATCAAGCGAAGAATAATATTGTTTGGATCACGCATGAACTTAATGAAAAATAAAAATATTGTAATGATTATCATATGTTATTCTAGTGTACAGGTATGAGTAAGTCGTAGTAAAAAGTTGACTTATTATTTAAAATGCATGCAAATGCGTAGTGATCACCTGAATGGAACAAAGGCGTTTTGTAGACAATGAGACGCAAATATAATTCCGATCAACTTTTAAAAAATAATTTACATAATTTCCAAATAAAAATAGGTTGCATCCGAGAGAGGATATCTATAGATCTTAAACTATTTAAATCCATGAGTGTGAACGCGCGTTGGAGAATATCACGAAGTCTACACGTGCTACGAAATTGTAAACAACCATTTTGAACAAGGTATATCAGCTTGGTTACTGACTCAGACCTGCTTACTGTACTTCCAGCTCTACTGCAGAACAGTGCACGATTTAAACGCGTTTTATAATATAAACACGAAGAATATGTTAGTTGAACCTTTAGTTGATATATCCAGGTAAGCATTTATAAAAACATTTTAAATTATTTGGTAATAGCGCCAAAATTTTTGCCGCGAAAAAGGTTTACCAACTGTTTTTTTTTAATTAATTTTATTTAATTAATTCTTAATCGAGGCTAATTAAATATTTATGTTTCATTTGATGCAACTCGAGCGTAATGTAAACATTTCAATCAAGCACTATTAAGGCATGTACATGAATAAAAGTTCACAACAATTGTATGAGAAATTCTATATTTTTTCTTTAATGTTACTATTATGAAAATTTCAATCGGTTTTCTTTTTGAATTGCAGATAAAATGGACGCTTTATGAATTTAAAATAATAATTTACTTGCAAAGCGAGACATTTGATTTTGTATGTTGATATTTATGTAATTTAAGTTTAGTTCCTTTATTGATGATTTTTTTATAAACTCAAATTATTGTTTTTTTTTATTTACAACAAACAAGTCTTATTTCTTTCATATTTTACCGTGCAAACAAAGATTTTGTTTAAACAATGAAAACCTAAATTTTATTCTATTCCAAAACTCTTAATTCCTTTGCATTTATGTTTTGCCAAATTTTGAGATTACTTAGCATCAAAGATGTGGAATAACAAAAAAACTACAGTTATGTATCGTACCTTTCACCCTATAAAAATTACGTAGAGGATATGAAGAGACCAGACAACGTTTTCTCTTTATCTTTTTTTATATTTTAGGCATAACAATTGAATTGTTTTTATAAGTCGGATGTTTATTAAAACACTTTAGAGGTCGTAATTTCCAAATTCCACTTAAATTTATCTAATTTTAAGTATTCTAGGTTAAATATTATTTAAGTATTTCAAGTATTTGTATTGGATCAAGAAATAATAACAAGAAAAAGGACAGAAATATATTTCGAATGTCTCATTGTTTTTCATGTTCCTAAAAAAATATTTTTTTATTAGAAACGAAATCAAGAAAAGTTTTAATAGAGATAGAACGAAACAAAATTTTTCTTGACCTTTTAATAGTTTTGCGGTTATTTAGAAATTCTTAAAATTTAAAGCAAAACTTTTTCCACTATCATAAGCCCAAAAAAAAGTTCTTCAATGGTGAAGAACCTGTATTCAATAAAGAAAGAGAATAAAACATCTGAAACTTTTGTTAGAATTTTGTTGAATTCTAAAGAGAAAATATTAAAATTTTGATTAGAAATAGTGAAGTCTGAAAAATATTATTTAATGTTTATAAACCTGAATTCGGTCGGTAGCTTATGTTTTCAGTTATCTTGTATTAATAGCTCATAAATTTGATTCGATTAACTTTTAAAAATTTATTTTGTTTATATGTAGTGGTTGCAACATAGTTATGGTAAACAGTAACCCGTAGAAGTGTTATTTGTATGTTTATTGCTCTCTCCAATCATATCAGGAAGAAGTCAATAAGAGTAATCAGCAAATAAACAAACTTGTTACTATTTTAATCTTAACAAGCCTACAAAAATAATCATTTTAAGCATTCTTTTTTGTTTTTTAAACAATATTCAGGTATTAATAAAAATGTTTAATATCACTATTTTTAGCGTTTTGTTTGATCATCAAATGTGTTAATAATCACACCAAAATTAACTCAAATATTGATAATTTTTTTTCTTAAATTTTCATAATATTTTTGAAGACAATGTCTTTTTGATAAATTATATTTACATAATATCTGATAAAATGTGTATATAAGTCGTCCTTGTTTGAATGAAAATTTTATTATTGTTATTGAGTTAGAAACAAGCGAATTTAATAATTAAAGTAGTTAGTATAGACTGACTGGACCCAAAGTTCAAGTTTAATAAAATTCTTGTTGAATTTTATCTAGATCTATTATTTAAAGTGATCTTCTGAATTATATAACTGCAATTAATTGTGATCATTTAGAGATAAACTGGTACTAAGTTAGTAATGCGGAAGTTGCCTTTTAATTTTTCTTTTTCTAAATGCATTTTTTTGTTGCAGAACGGAATCAAACATGAATAAACTATGTCGACAAGTTTCCATAGAATCTCCAGGATCAGTAGTTAAAGACTGCGTTTTTAATTTTGAAGTTCCTGTACCAGCAGTACCTTCAACCGGTGCTAGAATCAAGGTGGTTTGTGCAGGAGCTTGCTACCTTATGCGAAATCGTTCTTCTTCCGTTTCAAGCAGTTCTTCAAATCAATCTCTCCCAGAAGAATGTACACCTACTCATCACGGTATACGTGATGGGGCTATCTTTCCTGGTTATGAAGTTTCTGGAGTAATTGATGAATTGGGCTGTGAGGTTACAACATCCTCAGAATACAAACTTGGACAAAGAGTTATTTTATACCCATACGAAGGAGTACCACATGGATACGCGGAATACATCGTAGTTCCCGATTTATCATTTTTAGTACCAATTCCTGATAACTTGCCATTAAGTGTAGCTGCCATTTTACCAACTGGTGCTTTATTAGCAAAAAATGCCGTCCTAGCAGCAAATACACATGTAAATGTTTTACTCAAAGAACGCCCGCATCAAGATGTAAAAATTTTAATTGTTGGTACCGGAGGATTAGCACTTTGGGCTATAAGAATCGCAGCTCATGAATTCAAAAATTCCATATACAAAGATCGAGTTAAAGTTGCAGTTGCCAGTTTGAAAGATGAAGGATTTAAATTAGCAAAAGATCTCGTCGAGTAAGTAAACAAAAGTTTACATTTTTTAAACAAATTATTTATTTATATATTTCAGTGTTAATTTGGTTCAATGGAATGAAGATTTATATGAGAAACAAATAATTGAACGTACCAAAGATGCCTGTGATGGTTTTGTAGATATTGTTATTGGTTTTGGGACCACATCTAGATCACTTCATCGTTCTCTTCAATGTTTAAATGATGTAAAGAAAAATTTGAAAATCTTTTTTTTTTTGTTAAACCATAAACTTTTAGAAAGGAGTAGTTCTGGTTGGTGAGGAGGTAGGTGAACGTCTTCTTCCCAAATTTTCTCGATTGGCAACTAATCGCCAACAGAAGATCCAAACTGTACCCAAAGGAGATATTCAACAATTAAAAGATTTAGTCCATTATGTATCAAATGGGGAGGTAAGAATATATTTTTATTTAATTTTAAGCACAAAATATTGGAAAATCTTTGATTACACGGTTTTTAAATTTACATCTCATTTTAGATTATTCCACCCCCACATACGGAATTTCCAGCAGAAGATGCCTCCCTAGTTGTACAAAAATTATGCCAGTCAGAGATTCCCGGAAGAGCCATTCTTCGATTCCACGAGATCAACTAATTTTTTTATCATTTTAAAATCTAGAATATATTGTGATATTTTTTATGATAGCTGGTATACATCGTATCAAAAACTATTTAGTTAGTTAAGCTTTTATTTAACAAAGAATGTTCATATTTACTTGTGAGAATGACAAACTGATAAGCTATTTATAATTATCTACTACATTTTATTGATGATACATCATATTAAAGTATTATTTTAATAAAAAAACTGTTATTAGATACATATATATTTAAAAGTTTTATACAAATTATGTAATTAATGTTAACTATCCATTAAAAGGCTTAAAAACATAACAATGTATCCTCATTTGAGCGAAGCATTTAGTTTTCAAGTATAATTTCATTGGTACTGGAAAAGTTGAAAAACTGCTTGTTTTATTTTTGACCACAATAATAACAAGCACGCCTTGGTTAATATGAAATCATATATGTCCAGTATACATAATTTACTTGGATTTCGTGCTTAATTTCATACAACTTTTTAACTACCACGATTTGCTTAATTTATCATGGAAATTTTGGGAAGAAATTTTTGAAGCTAAAAGACTAAATATTAGTATTATAAATATTATATTGCAATTTAGGTGTTTCGAAATACTTCAAATCTTTTGCTTATAGTATACTGTTCTAGTTACCACCTCTTTAAAGCAAAAATGATTACTTGTTCTAATTAATATTCTTTTCTATTCTATTACTATAAGAACATTCTTGCATCTCATTCTGCCGTAGTTGGTACACCTCCATTATTAGTTTTGCGAAATTTTGAAAATCAAATTGTCTCAAGTTGAAACTTTGGTAATGACTATTTAATTTGAATGATCGAATGATGCTACAATTTTTGTTATTATTTCTTATTTATTGTTTTAATTTTAGTAAAAAAAATCATTCAAGGCAACTATTATCGTCTAAAATATTTTTGTAATGTCCCTTCTAGAATATAATTTAAAGATTTCATTTACGTCCATCATCATCTTATTCCATATTCAAATATGAAATTATTTTGAAATTTATTTTAAATTCTTTTTTTGTTGTTATAAAAATAAGCATTGCAACCTAGTAACCACATCCTTGAAAGATACAATACATATCACAAAACAAATATTTTTTCATATTTAATAAAAATACAATTGTAAATTTATTAACAAACATTTTAACATAAAAACCTAATTTTTATATTAATGCGAGATTTATGCATTTAATATATGAGTAGATGAAAATAAAAAATTTGGCATAAAAAAGTAAATTCTGAAAGATTTTAAGTTAAGGAGGTGATTGTCCTTAGATACATTGATTTATTAACCTTAATTGGTCAACCAGATTTAGTAAAGAGCGTAATTGATCTGGCAGACTTATATTTGTACTATCTTGCCCAGAAATAAAATTAGAAAGAAAAACGCAATAAAGTTAATAATTAAATAATTAAGTTGGTTGGTATCGATTGGGAGGATTCCAGAAACCGTTTATAAATACAGAAAGAAAAGTTATTTTTAATGCTTTATAGTTTTCCACTATATTAATTTGTAATTATCATACGTTCGATAATTTTTACGTCTGCAGATTTGGAACTGATTAAAAAAAATAATAAATACGAAAAACTTATTAATAGAGTTTGATTTGAGAGTAGTGCAAAAATGTGACGGTTCATGTGAGTGGGAAAATGATAGTGGTAGTTGCGTGGTGGAAAAGTTTCCCCGATGAAAATATAGATTCGGTTAGTTTATACAAATATCGACCGCTTATTATTTTCTTTAGTGACATGAAGCCAACAGTGCGGGCAAATATCACAATCCACGTCCCAAGAGTCATTACGTACTCTTCGCTTTAATTAATCACATTTAAGATTCATTAAGAACACATGATTTTTTCATACAAAAGAAAATTCCATTTTTGGGATATATTCGCAAAGTGATTATTATTTTTATCATTTTGGTAATACCAACACGTGAGGAATTTTTAAAATAAACAGAGTAAGTAATCTAAAACAATTTTTTAATCTTTTTTTTTACTAAGTTAGATCCATATAAACGATTATACTTAATTTAAAAAGTTATGTTATTAAACTAAGTTAGTACAGTCAGAAGAAAATTATTTATATTCACGCAAGTTAAAAAATAATACCAAAAAAATTAATAAAATTATATTATAAAAATATGTTTTTTTCTTCTCAAAATTATATTTGAAGGTTGATACGTATTGATCATTTTATTTTGATGAAATAGTTATGTTGTCAGGTGGAACATTTCAATAACAAGGAGAGAATAATTTATTATAAGCTGAAAATTGAGTTTTCTTTAAAAATGAAGAAAGAATAAAAGTTGCATTCATTTATTTTATTTATTCATAAAAAATATTTCTTATCAATAGTACATCATTTGTGTAGCATATAGGAAGATTATTATTGTGCAAGAATAAATAATTGCAAGAAGAACCAAAGGCGAATGTTGTAATTATTCGAGCGTAATTATAACCCTTACATGCGAGTAAAATACCATATTTTTCTATGAGTACTTAAAAATTTTTTGAAGAATGAGAAATATTTAATTGATATCTTAATGTCATTCAATGCTTTGTAGTTTCATATCCATGGTTACCTATATCAATAATCCTTGTATATATGAAATAATTTCTTCTACTTCGCAATCATAACATACTCATTATGAAACCCAAACTGGTTTAATAATAACTTCATAATAGCGTATACGTTTGGGTGTTGGTATTAACTTTATTCAATTGTCGCTGTCAAATTCAGTCAGATTGATGTTGTGTTAAATGAGATGGGCATTTATTTGAGGACAAATCAACGGAGAGATCTACATCTAAATTAATCTTAATTGCAATTCATTAGAGATTGTGTGGAAAAACCACCACATAATTATATAAAATTTCGATCGTGAATTTGAATTGTTTGAATTCAACAGGGCGTGTGCCAATAATATTTGCAGTGTGGCCACTATATGTACAAATCAACAAAAATTTTAATTCAAAATTAATTATTTATTTAAATAAATATGAACAAAGTAGAAAAAATATTATATACAATTTACGAATAGCTAATTTTAAGGGACACATGTGCTTTAAAAAACTCGCACGGGGCGATCGTTTTCTAAACTTGCCCGCGTGCCTTAAAATTATTTAGTATGCAATTTATTATGTAAAATACTAATGCATAAATAATATTCATTTCACGTTTCTGTTATATTGGAAATGAATTTTGAAAAAAGAAGTGTTTGAGAATATTTATTTTAGAGAAACAATTTTATATAAACAAATCTGCTTGAATTTTGTAAATTGAATATTTGTAAATTTTAATTTCAACCAAAATCTATTGGATATTTTTCTTTGATCTTCATGACATTTAAGTTGTGTATATATTAGTAACATATCAATGTAAAATATAAAATTAGAAATGAGTTAACGAAACATTCAACTGACAAAGTAGTGTTATTGCGTGGTAAGGAACACTTTGCACTATTTTTCTAGTAAAATTTATAATATTTTTTCAAATTATGTACAAATAATCGGTTTCTTAAACTTTTTTTTAAATTAACTTTCATTGAAATATCTTCAGCTTAATAAATTAACACACAACAATAAATATTGGTTATAAAATAAATTTACGAACAATAAAATTGTTAAATTTTATATTTTTTAATAAAATATTCATGCCGATATAAATAGTCCATAAAAATTTTATCTATTAAATTACAGATAAAAAATTCAGTGAGACTGCAGCTCACAACCTTTTACTTGTCTGGCTCATGCCACATCCACTAAACTAAAAGGCGGTTCTAGTAGCTTAAGCCCTACCGGGACTGTATTGTTTATATGTTATTATTCTTGTATATCTTACAAAAATGAGGCTTCGAATATTTAAACTAACAAATTAAATCTTAATATACCTATTTAGATTAAAAGTGATAAGTAATTAGTTTTCAGTTCGTCAAAAATTTCACACAAATTTAGTTTAAAATGAATATAATATTTAATTACGTAATAAAAATTTAATTTATTCACGTAATACTTAAATACATTTTTAAAATGTGAATATAAATTGAATAATAAACTTTTAGTTTATCTGTGTAACGTATGTGTTGGCAAAACGATACAAATCGATGTGGGTATTACTCATTATATTTATTATGTCATTTAAAAACAACAGATGCGCTAGATTAATCAATCATCCGTTTTATGTTTCAAATTATTTAAAATTAATAATGTTCTAATTAAGTTTGTCACTTAACTTATTAATAAATTAAATATTTTATTAAATAATCAATGATAATTGTTAGTTTTTAAATAGGGTAAGAAAACAGTTTAAGCTAATTTTGTACCATGTTTTTCTTATTAGCTATAGGAAATCCGATTTTAGATATTAAAAAATGTAGATTTACCCTTCGTTATCCTATTTAAGTTAAACTATTATTAGGTTTGTCTCCATGACTTTAGTTTTTGAGAGTCTTCGGGACAGTTATTTCTCAGAAAATCTCTTTCTCAGGTCTAATCATTCTTAAAATTTCATGGAAATCCTTGATAGGCATGTAAACAAAACTCATGAAACAATGCGGAAAATAAAATTGACACAAAACAAAGCTCTGCTCTTTATTTTCTTTTCGCTTTTTATATGCTTGTCTCAGAAATTTTTATTTATTTTAATAAACAGACCATTTTACTGACTTACACAAATAATACGATTAAATCGTATGCAAGAACATAAAATCTGAAGGTTTCGAAAAGCTTTACAAATTTCTAATATCGCGTGATCTAGTACAAAGTCTCACTTATTTCAAGGTGAAAAACAAAGATAAGCCATGATAATAAATTAAAGGGTTCGCCAAATGGACTATGAATAAAAAACTATGATTTATTAGGTAATCAGATAAAAGCAAAATTCATATAAGTACAGGAAAGGTCAAAAATTTTTATAATCAAATCATTACGAAAATTAATTAAAAGAAATTAGAATTTACCCACGGAATTAATTCACAAGTGTGGTAATATTATAGAAAGTAATGCTGGTAGGCAAGGTCGGGGTTTATATTTTATTTTAGTCGATTTCGCGGTTTTAGGTTGAATTAAAATGAGGTGATTTATGTCGCTTTATTCATTCCACCCTACCTTTTTATTGAAATAATAACCCTTGCATGTGTATGCAAATTATTTTAATGTGGTTGGATTTTTCAGGAGATGGAAGACCGTTTCAGGAAAATTAGTTCTATAACTTCGGCTGAAATAACGCCACCTATTTTACTGAGACGTCGATTGAGTGCTCCAGAAACTATAATGCGAAAGTAAGTAGGCACACACCTTAATTTTATTGGCAAAAATCTCAGTTTGTATAAAAGAAGGGTTTAGTCATTGACCTACTTCTCTAATGAACAGTCGATAGATTCTGAAAAGTGATAACTAGCACGGCATTTGAAATGCGTATGCAGAGCTTTCAGAAAGTCTAGAGACTTGCAAGTGTTTGTATCTAAAAATTATGGATAAAGAATTAACAAATTGGTAAATTATCATATTTTCTAACCGGGTAATTTGCATGGATTTATAAATTTGTGGGTATTGCTTGTAGGCACACATTAGCACAGCAGAGGTCTTCATCGCAAGACAGTGATCGTTCATCAGATAGCACGCAAAGTTGTAACTGGCCTTTAGACGCCGGAAGTGATCCAAATCTAACCCGAAGGAGAGAGACAGATATAAGGAAATCAACTTTAATGAAAAGATTTTGGGAAAGTTCGAAGAATCTACAATTTCCACGAACTTATTCCGAATGGCAATATTCTTTTGGAAAAATGAAATTGGGATCGAATCATTCAACCCCTGAACATCGAGGAAGTCGTAAAAGTGTGTTTGAATTATCTCCGAAACATCGCAGGATATCACCTAGCGAAAACATCAATAGTTCTCCTAAAAGGAAAATTTCAGTTTATAGTGGAAACTACAGTGACCAAATGAAGAAGAAAGAAGAATCTCCGAAACATGCCAGGAAATTTTCTCCTAAACCAGAAGTGATAACACCTGTGGAAAATGATGATTCCTACATTATTTATTCAAGTAATTTTAGTAACGTTACCGAAACTGTAAGTAACACAAGTTTATCGGAAACCAACACCACCCCAACCATCCATTCAGATTCAGCTTATACCAACACTTACTCCAGTATTAATCCAGTATCAACTCCTGAAAATAATAATGAAACTATCAAAGCCTACGAAATCAACGCAAACAGTATCCAAAGTGTAAATAAAATTGATAAGCTGCCAGATCTCCCGATAAAGTACCAATTTGTGATTCGTGAAAATAATAATAATGATTCCCCGAAAACTTTCGAATTTATTCCGACAGAACAGAAATCTTCTTCCACCCAAACTAACGAAACGACTAATTTAAATGTGATATCCAACGTACAGTTGAGCCAATCGACTCTAAATTTAATTTTTAATAAAGTGATGCAGGACGTCTTACAAACGAAACAGGAAGTTGAGCCCCAACCACATCTAATCAATGTGCAGAATCTCCCTTCGTTTCATCCAGAAATTAAAGTAGAAGAACCTGTTAAGAAATCTCTAAGTCAAGTAAATGCTGGAAGTCCTTATAAAAGTAAAGAATCACCTTCAGTGCCAAGATTATCCGCCCTACCCAGAACCACATCTATGGAAGTGAATATATCGTCGAATGAATCGTTTGATAAAGAATCCGATGCTGGTAGTTTAGTTGATAGTTTAGAAGATCCATCATCTCCTAAAGAAGGAAAAGTCAGTCACGATGAAAAGTTAGTTCGAGGTGAATTGGCCTTGCTTCCAGATAACAGTGATAACCCTAAACCCACAAATCCTCCTCCTAAAAAGTCATCAGTGTTCTATATTCCTATACAAAACGATGATCTGAAAGCAATTAAAGAAGAATCTACCCCAGAAACAGTTTCTTCTTTGCTTCCTGATAAACTTAAAGAAAGGTTACTAAAACGTCAGTTGAAACGTGAAGAAAAGAAGAAAGGAAATCGCATGCGATCTTTCGAAAAAATTGATGGAGAAAATGGTAACATTCACCCATATTTCGATTCAAGTTCTGATACTTCTAATAAACCAAGAAATAAAAAGAAGAAAACTACTTTACCCTTAATAGACCATAAAAAAGACGAACGCAATTCCCATAACCCTAACACTCAGCGATCTTTAAACAGATATCGGGAAAGTACGGACAACCATCACTCCAAGCCAAAATCTTTTTGGCTTCCACGGCCTCGACACAACAAACTTTCTCCGATCGATAAGGAACCGTCCACATCCAAAAAGAAAGATAATAAACAAATTGAAATTTTGGAAATCATGGAAATTGTAGAGCCAGAAAGGATGATGCATTTAACACCAAAAACTAGATCTAAAATCCCCGTTCCAACCTATCAAAAACTTCCTAAAATAACTAAAGATGTAAAACAAGCCAAACCTACTTTTCTGGATTTTGAAATAGCGCAAGGCGATCCAAAATTGGACCAATTAATAGCTAATATACTAATAGATACTTTAAACCATGAAGACGAAGGAAATGTCCCAAAACCAAATTTTGATACCATTCCTGAAGAAAAAAATTCAAATGTTATTAATAATAACCCGATTATTGAAAAGGCGGCAGAATATTTAACGAAACAAGTTTTGGACAACAATAATTTTGATTTGGTAGAGAATTTGGATGAGAAAAATAAACTGGATAATTCCAAAATACCGAAAGGATGGATTACGTTTTATATGTTGCAAAAAAATAATTCCCCAGATAGTACATCAGATGAAGGTACAAATATTAGCAAAAATATCCATCAGTAAATCCAATATAATTTATGCACGTAGTATACTAATCAGCACATAAACAATCAAAAACAAAACAAAAAATATACATATAAAGTTATTTATTTAGGCCCAAAAATAAATTCTTCAAAATTCAGTAAAGCTACACAAATTTCTCCGAAAGCAAAAAAGGTTAAAACAAAAAATGCATACACTAATTATCAATCTGAAGATTATTTCGAATCAGATACAGATTCAGAACCGAAAGTATATAAACCAAGGAAATTTAAAGGAACAGACAATAATGGTAAGTAATCTCTTCAAACATTTTTGTTTTTACAAAATATTTGTTTTTATTTTTAGAAGATTGGACTGTGACTGTAAGTGGAAATAATCGAGGAAAACGTGGACCAGATGTGGAAATGCGTTTAAAATTTCCACAAATTAATGACTATAGAAATAAAGTTTTTGCAAAAGATAAACAACAATTTTTCCCATCAATTACAGAACAAAATCGCAATAGCACTGAACCAGGTAAGTAAAAAACTGTTGCAAAAATGTTTATCAATTGGTAAATTTGGTTTAAGAATCAAAGAACTTAAACTTCATAGGTCTTTGAACCTGAAAATCTATTTGTCTGGCAAAATTTTCCTTAAAAATAGTTTAATCATTAAAAGATTTAAAAGGGTTTAGAAAGAAAACTGTCATATAAAGTAAAATGTGAAAAACTATTTTAATATTTTCTTTCTTCTTTGATTGCTCCATTTTTTGACTATTATTTTTAAGCTCTATAACATATAAGTTCACTAGTTTTATGTATATATCTCGAGTCTACATGTAGCTTTTTGCTGAACATAGTATGCATCCATCTTTAAGTGGAATATGTAACTTTTTCTCATATAATTCCCTTTTCTTTTATTTTTTCTTCGTTTTTCTTTCTACACAACAATGAAAATATGTGTACTAAATGAATTTTTCATTTAATGTTATTTAAAGAATCACAAACAAAAGAATTTCTTCTGTCTAATATACCTACCTCATATCCTTAGCATTTCTTCCTTTCATTCTTACAATAACTTCAAATTAATTTGATTTTAAATCTTTTATTTAGTTTTTTGTTAGCTTTTCTTGCAAAATTGTTTATTTTATTGCCAAAAATATTGATTTTCCGTTGCTATTATTTTTAAAATATTTATTTTCTTATAAAATTACCTTATTTTATAGGATTTTCTTTTCAAGAATTATGTGATAGTAGACATTCAACAGAAATAAGTAAATCGAAGCAATATCTGAAAGTAAGATATCAAAGATATGTAGCTTTGGGGATGCACAGTACCATAATCCTGTTCACTTAGATGTTGTTATCCATTTTGCAGAAACAATTAAATAAACTTATTGTAGTACAAGGTGTTAATTGAATTCTAAATTTAGAAATTAACCTTTTGTGACAGGTTGAATCATTAATCGATCAAACAGCACGTATCGTATGTAATTTGCATACAAGCACAACTTATCACAAAATTGCTGATTAAAATTGTTTCCTAACATAAATTTTGATTGTTTTAGAATTGTGAATCGACAACTCATCGTAGTTCAGTACAACCTGCAAAATATGAGCCTAGGCAAACAAAAACTAGTAAACAGAGATGTTTAATGCATCGTTCGAATAATCGCAGTTTCTTTCCAATCGATTCTAATACCAGGTAATTATTTTTGAAAGATGTACTTTTGGTTTTGATTAATTTTTTAGTCATTTATAGGAACTTGCAAAAAATTTTGGAGAAGTTTCCAGAGCTTTTAGCTATTAATGGGAATGCGATGAGTAAGAAGAATAGGCAATATTTGCCTAAAATGGCCGATGATGAATGGTCCGAATTTTTATCTGAATTTAATAACCAAAACATTTAAGATGTATATATTTTTATTTATGAAAAAATGATAATAAAATTTATTTTTTACATTAATAGGTTTTGATAAAAAAAAATAAGCATGTACTCCCTTCAGTTTTTTAAATATTTCTTTCATGCATTTCTAAATATACAATAATCTCGCACTATTTTCCTTTATTTGAGAAAGTAAGAAATGTATAGGAGATTTGTTTCAGAAATGACAAACAAACAAAAGAAGAATCACCGATTTTTTAGTAAAATATTTTATTGTCAATATTGGTTTATTTTAATTATAATGGAATAACTTCCCATAATTTTTGTAAAGTGTAGCCTTCTTTAACTGTTTCTATAGCTAATCCTAAATCTTCAGAGTAAACTGGCAGTCTATCTTTAATATGTCCTTCATCTGCCAAATATGCAGTCAGTACATTAGACATTTCTCCTTTAGGTTCTTCAACTTCTGTAAAATCATCGATCAAAAACTGTTGATTTTGTTCAACTTCTTTTTGAGCACTCCATTTATATTCAACTCCATATATTGGATTTTTGGTATAAACTGAATATAAAGAAGCCAATTCTCTAAAAGTCGTTGTTAGTTTTTCCTCGGGATCTATACGAAATCCTAAAATATAGCCTCCACTACTTACAGTACTAGTAACTACTAGAGCAGTTCCAAACTTTGAATCTCTAACTTTAATCTAAAATGGTAACAACAAAATAAGTCACAATTTTGATTTCCTTGAATATATACCTACCGAATCAATTTGAAGATGTGGTAAAGATATATTGAAACCTTCATTCATATCAGCGAACCAAACTAGTCTAACATTTGAGATGATTAATGTTCCTAAACTACCTTGATCACTTGATAGATTCCATACGCCATGTAATGTAGTAAAAACTTGTTCCAATGGTAAAATTTTTAATTGTTTGTTTTGCACTACAGCACCTCTAAGTTTTAGTTCACGGTAGAGCTTCGAGGAGATATACGCTCTATAATTTAAAATAACTTTTAAATTCAGATTAGAAAAAAATATAATTCATACTTGTGTACTCCCATGACTGATGTGAAATGCCTCATATTTCCAGGCACTAAATTAGTAAAAATAAACTCAAATCGTGTATTATTTGATATTGTCAACAGATGTAATGCCTGGGTAGTTCCACGAAGTTTCTAAAAATAAAAAATATTTTAGATTTTGATTAATTTATAGAAATAAGAAAAACATATACAAATGCAAGTTATATACTATTTGTTAAAGAAACAATAAGGTCTAACTAAAAAGGCACTATAGATGCCAATTTTTTATATTAGAACACTTTGCAGAATAGAAAAAGAAATAAAGCTAATTCTTATTTCAGTTAATATAATGCAGTAGATTCTTTAAATATTTCAAAGAATTAGAATTCTTTCGGAAAAGAACTAAATTATTTCAATAATATGTTTCATCTAGATGACACACCAGATGTTCTACAGCAGAATCTATGACGATCTCCTAAAAGGAAACCATGGTCGAAAAGTAAGTGAGAAGTAGAAGACTTCTTAATGGATCTCCCACACATTATCAACGAACATCTCGGTGACTTTTGACGAGACATTTGCTTATAGGTGCAGCTCCTTCACATTGAACCAACGCACTTCCTGCCTCTCACATACTTAGGACAACAAATGTGTCGCTGAGACATTTATTTACTAGAAGAGCTTATCTTTTAATTAAGTTTACAATATCTAAATTCGTATCTCTAATATTAACCGAAAGTTCGAGTGAAAATTAATGGCTTCATTAGCCCTAGCACCTTTCCAAACTACCTAGTTTACTACAAATTTTTTTTCAACACAACTATTTGCATGTTTTCAGCAAAGCACTCGTTTACATAATACACAAACATTTATTTTGCTTACTGCTATATATAACTTTGTGGTTCATTTATTTAACAGTTATTTAAATTAGATTAGATACACCTGTTTCCGATTCATTTATCTTACATATATTTGCATTTATATTAGTTTGCAGGTAGAGGTAGGTGCCTCTAGACAGGATGTGGAAATAAATCAACCTGAATAAATTAACTCATTAAAAATTTTCAATTAGTCAATATTTGGGCTAGTGCTTTACTAAGTTCAAAGATGTCGCGAGTAGGTACTTACAGAATTCACCACTTTGGTGCTTATGTTGAGGATGGAATTATAACCAATTGCTAGAAAAAAGGTAATTTAGAAAAAAAAATGTGGAGAAAGAATTATGGCTTTACATAAATTAACTCTAGGGCTTGAAATCGAGTGCCAAAGTATTCTAAGGGTTGTTATGACCAGTCTTCCACGATCTCCTCCATTACCTTTGGTGTCTTCAATACTATCTAAACGATCCACGATTTTTTCGCCTGGTTTTAGTCTCATCTCCCTTAAAATTTTCTGGTATTGATTTGGAAATTCAATTTCAAAAATTTACTTACGAAAATGGTATATCGAATCGAACCTCCTTGTCCTCCCATGTTAAAGCCATCTTGAACTTTTATATTTTAGTGGAAATTTATTGATTTGAAGAAAAATGGTGGTAGAGCGCGCGCATTCTATCGATTATTTCGAACGTACGTTGCGTAGTTACAAAATTTGTAACATTACTCTAAATTAGGTTAATCCAAAATAAAATGGACGCGTTCAAACCCAACATTTTATTAAGTAACAATACATTTTTATTAAAAATAAAAAAGTAAAGATGAACCATGGAACCTGGTATTACTAAAAAAATTGTCCAATTTTACAGGTCCTACGAGTTTTTTTGTAACTACGCTCTGCATCTTGCGCTAAAAAATGAAAAAAACAGGAATTAATTTTGGATTCGATTTAAAAATATGCAGCTCGAGATTTAGTGCCAATTAGGTTGAATTTGTAATTCAATATAGCGCACGATTTTAGAAAAATAAAATTTTATTTGGGAAAAAAAGAACAAAAACCATTGGGTTTTTAAAAATTAATAATATTAGAACAATTTTTTATTTAATACTTATATCTAGGTGTCTTCTGATGTTACATACATATTCATGTAAATGAAATATCTGTGATTTCGATGAGAAAAAAAATGAAGAAAAAGAAATAAACTAACTTATATACATTATATTTGTACATACATTTAGCGCAGCTACGTACAGAAACACGTCGTTAATCTAGGAAAGGATTAGAACATCTGGTTTTCTTTTAATATACTTTTTATTCTCCTGGAACTCTTTTGGTTTCTTTTGGATTAGGTGAAAAATAAATTTGGGCATTATGCTTTCAATAGAAGAGAACTTAATTTTGGCATATACTATCACTCTACTTATGAATGCATGTAGGTTTTTTCCACCATGAATCCAAATTTGGTTTTCATTTTTTTGGGCATGAAACACTCCGATTGCGGGAATTTGTAAATGCGATTTACACACGTTTGGCAGAGGACTAGATAAGCTTTATTTTCTGATATAACAGTCTGTGCACAGCACAATTATCAAAATAATGACTGATGATGATTTTGCACTAAGATAGCACCTAAGTCTTCGTAGGTGTCAAAAATTGGCACTATCATATTTTGGAATAGTAAATACATCAGGATGAATACCTGTCAAAAAAAAATTAAGTATTTGGTCCGTAATTATGGGAAAATCAACTCTCAGTTTTAATTTCCGCGGCAGCGGCTTCAACCAGTTTCTTATGTTTTCCAACCATTTCTGGGAGATCATACGCAATTGCAACATCCAGTCTATTAATGGGACATCCACGGAAGTACGTGCATGTAGCAGATAATTGTTGGAAATCGTATAATGGATTCAATCTAAAGAAGTCCCTGTATACATCAGGATCTGGAAGATCGTATCGGGAGATATTCGTCAGAGTTGACAATCCTTCGTAGATGTGGTAGTCTTGTGGATGTTCGATGATTTGATCGGCGACTTGTTTACGGTTTCCAAATACCGATTTATGATTATAATAAGTGGTCAAATAACAATCTACCATTTTAGCATGATTACGTACGCGTACCTAAAAATAAATAATTTCGTCATTTTTTGCACACATTAAATTTCGTGTACTTACGGCAAATCTTCGCGCACTCGAAATTTTATTTTCAATTCGTTTATCGACGGCGGAACGGAGATCTCTTAAGAAAGCTCTTTCTTGTGCTTGTAAGAGACGGACGGGTGCCCAAGCCTCGTAAGGTCTTGACCATAACGAGGTCGTATACATCACTGGAGGTTGAGCAGATGACATCAAAGGAGAAATGTTCCAGATCAAAGCGCCCTGTACTCTCATCAGTTCTTCAGGTTTCACTTGATCTGCTTTGTTTAGAATGATGCGAGTCTACAAAAGAATCATTTAAAATTTCGGGAATTTTGAAAAATATTTTTACCTGATGTTCTCTACCCTTCAATTGATCTAAAATTGCTTCGGTTTCTGGACCTACATCCAATTTTGAAGGATCATAAACTAAGAAAATTATATCAGCTCTATCAATAAACCATTGACAAGCATCGTTGAATGGAAACATTCTTGAAACTTGCTTGCGAACTTCAAGTATTCCAGGAATTTCAACAATGTTAATCTGAAATGTAAAAAATGGAAATTAAAAACATATATCTAAAATGAAGCCAACGTAATTCTTCTTTGAGCAAGAACATAGAGAATTATTAGGGGTAGAGAGACTCAAAAGTATTAAGGTGTAGTTTTGAAGTATTTAGATCCAACAAAAAAAAAATTTGAATTAATATAGGTATAACTTTAGTGAAATCTGTTTTTGGAATTCATCGTTACTTCATTTTATTTGCTTTTGCAACAAGTTTGGCCATACAAATATTACATCAAGCGATAATTACTAAAGATGAATTAGAACTTATGTTATTATCATTTTCTTTTTTTGCAACTAGTCGTATATGATTATAGTGAATTATAATCATTAATATTTTAGGTAATTCACTAAAATTATCTATTTGTAGGAATTTGATTGAATTATTATTGAAAATTGTGGTAATAAGGTACTGTATGGGAAAAAGTTTCTAAAAGCAGTACCTTTTTGTATTAAATATGTAAAGATTTATCTTCCGAACGCAATACGGGTGGAAAACTATTTTCTGTAATAGTATCCAAAATATTTACAAATTTATTTATAGAAGAAAATATAAATAGATTTCCATAAATGTAAGTTTAAAAGCCTGAATAAAAAGAAATTTGAGAGAGCCAATAATAAAACAGGTTTTTATGTAATTTCAGAGGAATATGCCAAAATCCACAGTGATTTTGCCAAACATTAGTAGCATTCTAAATAATTATCTTCAATTAAATAACCCATTGTTTTAGGACTCATTAATTTTATAGTATAACAACTACCTTTAGTAATTTTCGCCAAATCCAAATATAAAAATAGATAAAGATCTTACAAAAAATAAAATTAGGATTATTGACTAATCTTATTGTACAACTGACACATATACGTTGAGAAATATTGAAAATGGGCCAATTCAATAATGAATTGCAAAATTTTGTAAAAAGATGCTTTAAAGATCACCTACCGATAGGTGCTTAAATAACTATGCAAGTTCAAAAGGCAAACATGAAAGAAAAACTATTCTAAAGGGCGCGGATGCTTTATGTTTGTATGAAGCGTGTACAAACTATTTTGGCAACGATTAGAAAAATACCGTGTAGGTTTGCTATCCTTTTTTAGTTTGAATATAAGTTATAGTTTAATAGTTTCAAACTTTCATTTACCTTTTCCAAAAGTTTGTTTGGTAATTTCAATCCTCTTAAGCGTTCTTCGAGACCCTGGCCGAATTTTTGCAATCCAGCAAAAGTAAAATCAGCAGCCAGTTGAGTGCCATCAAGTACTTCAGGTTCGTCTCCGTACATTAAGAGATTGAAATAAGCAGGGGAAGGTTCAGCACCTAAAATAATTTCGATTTAGATCTTGCAAAACGGTTGGTACAAAATTTACCGGTCCTTAGAGACGTTGTATTATATTCGTTGTCTGTTAAATAATTGATAATGGATGATTTACCACCACTCCATGGTCCCATAAAAAGAACAAGAGGTTTAGAAAAGATTTCAGAATCACCGAAGTGGCGGTTACTTAAATCTCGATATTTGTAGAGGGTTTCTAAAGGTTTGATAGCATTTTCATAAAGCCTCTTTAATTCTTTAAGGGTGATTTCGGAGACACGGTTTATAACGGCTTCGTATTCGGAATTGCTATCGTCTAATTTTAGAAGTTGATCAATGTGGTCTCTAGGGCGCAAATTATCAGGGATGTCTATATCGAGAGTGAGATCTTCTTCAGGTACAGTTTCTTTAGATTCTCCTTCACTTTCAATCGGTTTCTCTTCTTCGGCTTTACTATCAATAATTTCACCTTCAGGTACAGCTCCACTTTCTGCAACGGCTTCAGCTGGTTCTTCTTCTTTTTCTTTTTCTAGCGAAGTTTCTTCTCCTTCAGAAGACGGTTTTTCTTCAGTTGGTTCACCTTCAACACTTTCTCCTTCTCCTTCAGCGGTATCAGCTTTTTCAACACTTGCAACATCTCCGACCTCACTACTGGCTACTTTTTCTACACTTTCGGCAGTTTCAGCTGATAGAGCAGTTTCAGCATCCTCGGACTTTTCAGCAGATTCTGCTGCATCATCAGTCTTTTCGGTAGTTTCTTCGGGGGCTTCTGCAGATTCAGTCTTTTCTACTGAAGCAGCTCCACCTTCCGCTGATTCAGCTCCAGCTTCATCGGCTTGAGCACCTTCTTCACCTTCTTGGGATTCAGCTGGTGTTTCTGGTGTAACAGCTTCATGAGATTCAACAGCAGGACCGTCTTCAGTTATAACTTCCTCAACAGTACCTTCTTGCGATTCAGCTACACTTTCTTCAGCAGCACCTTCTTGCGATTCTGCAACACCTTCTTGTGATTCAGCAGTTCCTTCCTGTGATTCAGTACCACTTTCCGGTATTTTAACTTCACCCTCTTGTGACTCAGCTGGTGCTTCTTGTGATTCTGCTGCCGTATCTTCAATGGTACCCTCTTGAGATTCAGCGGTAGTTTCTAGAGATTCAGCAGCTTCTTGTTCTGCAACAGGTTCTTCTGCTTGAACTTCTTGAGATTCGGTTTGAGCTTCAAGAGATTCCAATGGAGCTTCTTGAGACTGAACTTCTTGGGATTTGCCTTGGGATTCTTGGGTTTCAAGTGAGGCTTCTTGTATTTCAATTGGAACTTCTATAGATTCAGGAGTAGTTTCTGCAGATTCTACTGCTTCAGATGGGACTTCATGAGATTCTGCAGCTGCTTCTTCTACACTAGCTTCTGTAGTACCTTCTTCTCCTTCCGCGGGAACTTGTTCTTCAGTTTCTGCAGGTGAACTCTCTGAAGCGCCTTGAGTGTCTTGTAATTCTTCAGCTGGCACTTCTGCTGATTCGTCGGCAGTTGCTTGTTCTGCTAGTTGTTCAACTAATTCTTCTGCAGCTTCTTCACTTGGCTTTTCACCTTCCTCTATTGATTCAGCGGCGGCTTCTCCTTCTTCGATCTAGAATTACTAAAATTAATTTTAGATATGTATGATTTTTTTAAATACCTTTGTTTCACTTGTTTCTTCTACTGGTTCTGGCGTTTCTTCTGCAGAAGCTTCCGATGCAGTTTCTTCCTATGAATTTCAAGTTTAAGTAAAACTTGTTAAAAAAAAAACATTTGAGGATTAGTACCTGTTGGGCCTCGATGCTTTCGATTTGGTCGCCTTGCTCGATGTCGTGTTCTCCGGCACTAGTGTCGTGTTCGGAGTCGTATGTGGTAGTTTCTTCAACCGGAGCATCTTCAGCGCCCGGTTCAGAACCTCCTTGATCTGTAGGTTCAGTTTCGGCAGTCTCGAGCTCTTTTAAGGCTTTCTCAATGTATACTCTACATTCTGATTCAGATGGGCCTAACTCGACCTCTCCTTGCACACCTTATAACATTCAAAGTAAATCAAGTGCATGTATAAATATTTTGAAATTTTCTTTTTATTTATAAACTAACTTAAGCTATGTCCAATGAAATTTTTATACATAGCTTACATCTGAATTTTATGACCTTAATTTAAATGTTTACAAGAGTGTGGTCATTTTTTTAGATAGGTGTGCGTGCAAATATGAAGGTAGCCATGTTGAATAGGATTTTCAATCGCCGCTTCAAGTGATCTAATTTTAAATCTAGTCTAGGGAATGAAAAGCTGGCAAAAGGCCGATGTCGTCATTATGCAGTAGATAGTCTTATTATAGAATTTCATAATTTCGAAAAAATTAAAATTACTATATCAAATGAAATAAATAGATTGGGGTAGTTCCAAAAATAGCCATAGCGTAGAGGGTTGGCGTTTTAACAAGTAAATTCTCCAATTAATATCTTTTCAACATGAAACTGTAATATTCAAATGGGCTACTGAAATAGTAATAATAATAAAATTTATATGCTTTTAAATTTAGGAATGTATAAAGTGATTTCATTTTTGGAAAAATTAAAATTAGATACACACGTTCCAAAAATAACTGCAAAAATATGTAAACGTAGGCCCACTCCAGGGTCATGCCTTACATAATATTCCAAAAAATTTTAAAATTTACAAAAAAATTTTGAAGTGACTTAACCTCGTGCCAGTTTCTTCGGTATGATTCTTTCTGGTGCTTTGGAAAGGGATGGTTTTTGGGGTTGATGAACTTACCCTGCAAGGTAGTGGCGAGAAAAAATAATCCCAATAAAAGACACGAGAACCTCCACTTCCGGCTGATCTCCATAGCCGCTTCACACCACGTCTCACATGAACACTTAACACTGAGAGACACTAGCCCAGATTAAGGTGGTCCATAATGCGTCCCGACGCTTTTCAGTGGCGTCGTTTCCGACCTTGTGCACATATGTTTCATCTGTAAGGTTGCTACTTTCAGCCGGCAGGTAAACCGTAACGATTTAAGCTTGTTTAACTTTAGATTTCGGAGTGGAAAGATCAATTAATCAACTGAATCTCAAGAATTAATAGATTTCCAAAAAAAAATCTCAAATATATTTTTTTGGGGAAAAAAATAAGAAATTTTCTCCGCCACTGAAACTCCACGCAATTTTCACATTCGGAGAAGTTTCGCGTGCTATCGTAGACTTAAGTCACTTTGCACGTAATCTTGTACTTTAGTTTCAGTAATGGTAGCCAATAAAATAATTTGTGGAACAAAATTACTTTATTTTCATTTTCTTCTGCACGTTAAAATAACAGTGAAAGTGGTTTGTATTTTCTTACTACTGCTTATGTACCTACAATATGCAAAATTTTGTTTAGAGTAAATGTGCGCTCACGACCGCCCTATTTTCGAATTACAGAATATATTTTTAGAACCCGTTAACTAAAAGTGATATACTCGGTACTAACTTTAACTGGAAATATTAAATCCACCAGTAAGACATACCCACACATTCCAATATTGAATGTGAGGTTTAAAATAGTTAAATTCATATCAAAACATATTTCGTTACGTAGAATCAAGATTTCATTTCCTAACCCGATTGACAAATATTACTAACATTTTTAAATAAAATTATTAAAACATTCAGGGTTATTCCGTGGGTGTCCAGCGAAAATATTACTTAGTTAAAAATATAAAAATGACGAATTATTATATTTTGACATATTCACATAAGTAATATCAGTTCAAATATAACTTCGAACACTAAGCCTTACGGAAAAGGCAAAGTTTTCTACAGCCTATCAACTGCTATTAAATGATGGTTAACGCATTATTATAATTCTTGGTTTGTAATTTTTAATATTTTATAGACCTGTTAATTTTTTAGATTTCTCGCAGTTGAAAGACTCTTCTAAATAGGATATATAAATAAACAATTATAAAAATAATGAGTACATATTGAACGAACAACATTTTTAATAAAATACTCCCAATTAGTACAAAACAGTAACACAAATGAAAAAATGAAATCACAGATGTTTTGATATACTGTAAATACAAATACACCATTAAACTTTGTAATATTTTAGAAATAATTTACGCTCATTTTCGGAATGCTTCTGGTCATGTGTGAACCAGATGGCCAAGGCGCATCTTTTCCCTTTTTTGATCGCTTTAACACCGTGCAAGTTTTCATTGCCTGAAGTAAAACCAACTAACCTTCCACATAAAGGCCTCACCGTCTTCTAAAATAGAAATAAAAATTTGATCGGTGAATTAATGGGGTGATTAACTACCTCTATTTTATCCCCGCGGGTATCTTTCGAGAAAAATAATTCACCACCGATAAAATCACTATTTAAGTATAATATCGCCGTATAATCTCGCCAGGTGAATGCAGGTGAGGTTTTCGGACAGGTACCATCAATTTGGATGTTGCAATTATCTGCATGCACCGCATGACTGAAATCGGTCCGGTTATTTTGCGATCCTACAAAGATTCATGATTAACTAATGAAAAATGGGTCCGCAAGATATTACCTGTTACAGCACTTCTACAAACCAATTGTGTAAAAGTAAAATGTAATCGTTTATTCAATTCAAAATAATTAGTCAAAAATTTCTTAATATTGCTAGTTATAGACAGAAGAGAATTTAAAACATTCCGATCGATTAGGTGGTATGTCATCAACATATTAACCCGTTCTAAAGATAAACCTTCATAATTTTCATAAATCGTATGGGGTTGTATCTTCCCTGTATAACCATCCCCAGCCAGACTATAATTTTGTACAGTTCCTAATAAAGTAGCACATTCTTGTTGGTTTATAAAATCATCAACAACAAATCTAATTTTCTTTGATTTTTTTAGATATAACGCTTTGTATTTTTCAGCCTTTCCAAGAAAAAAAAAACAGAAAGAAACAAAAAAATTAGGATCAATTCGTTAAAAAATTTTGTTGTAATTTTAAAACCAGTTGTTAGTTCTGATCAGATTTTGATTTTATCAATTTTGCTTGTGCTTACTTCAAGATGTATTTAAAGATCAAATACCGGCCATAACCTACACCTTGGCGTGTCTCCAAATAAAGTTTTAGGGCTCGAACGATTTTGTAATGCTATTTATACTTCTTGTAAGCATTAAAAATTTTGCTGTAATTTTTTAATAAGCGATCGAAAAAATTGGTACAACGTAACGAGCGCAAAACATTTCTAATAATACCATCATTAATGGTGCAAGGAAAAATGAGTACAAAACAAAAATCGACCAATTAATTCGGATATTTTGATTGACAAGGCGGATTTCACAATGGAAAAAGAAAATATTTATGTGATCCGACCAGATCTTTTAATTTACAATGAATAGCATTTTGGCACAAACTAGTTGTTAAATAATTTGTTTACATTTCTCTCGCAATAAAAGATTTTACTGCACCATTTATTGATAAACTCAAAATCCAAAAATAGGTGATTAATAAATAAAAATAAAATAAATAAACACATACACATAAAATGTAGGATCCATTTACGCCCAGAAAACCAAAGTAAAAAAATAAAAATAAATGATTTTTTTTTTTATTAAAAAATTAAACAAATAAAGTATTAAGAACAAGGAAGAAGGAATCTCCATTTTATATTTACAAAAGTTGTTAGATCCAATTATTTAAGCTAACATTTAAACAAAGTTACTCTCAGTTGTGTCAAAAGGACTTTCAAAAACCTAAAAGTTAAAGAATGTTAGTAAAAACACGCATGCTCCTTAAGCTGCATATCGACATCCAAATATAACTCACTTGCATGTGCAGAAATTAAAGAATAAATAAATTCGAATTTAGAAATAAAAATAAATATGTGTATATTTTAAAAAGAAAAAAAAAATTTTAAGTTTATATTTAATAATTTAGTTCGTTTAAAATAACTTATGAACTTATTCCAGATTTTTCTTTCAATTTGTAACTAAACTAATCCTTTTTTGATAGTACAACTTTGAAATTGTACTAAAATTTGATTATAAATTGAAATAAAAATAATTATTTAATTTTTAAATTTTGTTTTCTTTTTTTAAATTGCAGTAAGAGTATTCAAGAATACTAAACACTTTCTCAAATGTCGAAATAGTTTACACCGCATTAAAAAATATTTTTAGTCTTAAATGCATTAACACATAAAACTGAACTCTGAAAAACATATAATGTGAGAAAAAAACCAGTGAAAAGTTCGTTTTAATAAAATGAGCGCAGAAGAAGAAAGTGAGGGTCGATGAGAAACCAAGGAAGAACAATGAGTTTCCAAAAAGGTAAATGAGTCAGTATTGCCTTTGGACAGGAATCAACTTAAAGACCATTAAGAAAAAAACTGTCATATATTCTTATTTTATTATTAATTTTAGTTGTTATGGTTTGATTTTATTTAAAAAACATATTGTTTTCATTCCTAATCAGATATCGTTAAGAAGAAGTTCATCGTGTGAAGAAAAAGGTTGCTGGAATTTTATTTGCTTTCAGAAGAAAAAAAAAACAATACAAAATAGTAATTTGAAAATCTTTTCTTCTATTTTAAGACCAATAATTCTCGTATTATGTAAAAAGAGAAGAAAACCTTAATCCTTTCAAAACTAAAATTAGTACTCCAAAATATATTTAGATAAAAAAATATAAATTACCTTTCAAATCTTTTGTGAAGAATAAAAGATGATGATGTTGATTAATGTTTAGGTCGTTAACATTTCCATCATAAAAAAATAAATAAATTATGTGGCGCTTAAAAGTTTTAAAATGCTGTACTTCTTATAACGTTTAGTTTTCCTTTTTTATTTTGCTGGTTCGACTTCTTAAAACTTTAAAATTAAAGATTTTGAACTTATATAAAACTTTATTTTTTAATAAGCAGCAAAATCTTTTGTCATTTTTTGTTAGCCATTTATAGTTGAATTTGTATGTCAATATACAGCTTTTTACAAATATTGTATTTCAATAAAAGATGTTAATTACCGCATCAGCTATTGTTTCCCCTGGGTCAAACATTTTTGTAATGTAATTCAGCAAAAGTTCTTCGTAATTATCCCTGTGCATATATCGAACCGCTTCCTGAAATATCAAAGGTCAACAAAGCAATCATTTTTAATTACAAATTTTTATTACCGGTCTTGCTTTAAAGTAAGAATCTTTAAACTTTGGCAATTTTTTATAATATTCCATATTGTACAGCATTGTTTCATCATGAGGATAAAAAAGTAAATAACTAGCGACGGCTTCACAAGCTGCTCTTAGATTTCCCGCTACAAAAAAAAAACACAAAATTATATACAATGACCTAAATTAATTCTTTTATGTTATTAATGATCTCATGTAGTTTATCATTTTCTTTAGAATAATTAAATTTTTTGTTAAATAAAACGCATCATATAATCGGAAATTTAAAATGTTATTTAAAAGCTGAAGAACCGTTAAAATGTAAAGAATTTTTAAAGTTATCTATCTAAGTATGAATAAAAACTCATCGAGCTTAAAATTTTTCTACTTTTATTTGTTGATTTGACAGTTATATATCGTCAACTAGCTTTGTCGTTTACTCAGCTAGTCAATCAAAAATTGATAAATGTCTTTTAATGCTTATATTACGACTTACCTTTAAAATAAGCGAACTGTAAGTAGTGATAATGACTGGCAAATAAATCATCATGTTTCTCTCCATTTAATGTACTCAAATTATCTTTACATTTCCTCTTGCACCGTAAAACATGTGTAAAATGATCTAAAATAATTAAGGAAATAATAGTATAAATTTAACAAGATAGTGAACTATCCGCCCCTTACTTGCTATCGATGGAATAAAATCTGGAAACCATCCTTGATCAAAAGGTCCTTCGCATTGCGCTCTACATTCATCCTCTGATAAAAGATATGAACTTAATGATTGTTCCATATTTTGAATGACTTCATCCCAATTTTTTAATTCATAAGCGTTTGTACCATGCACATATAAATACACAAAATCCTAAAATAAATTTCAAGTAAATAATTTCATTAAGTTTCTAAATTGAGTGAAATGAAGTACTTTGGCTTCGAAGTTAATTATATCTCCCATTTCAACCTGTGGTAACTTTGAATAATACTGGAGTGAATGGATCATCGCTTGATCATTTGGATTTGTAACTAGGAATGTAAATGCTGCTGAAGCTGCCTTTTGTGGTTCATCGTTCTAAAAATTGCATATTATAAAAAAAAATAACAAATACCAGTTGGTGTAGTAAAATTTTATGACAAAAGATGTAAATAGATTTTATATGCTGTTATTGTTATTGATTCTTAAGAATTAACTACTTCATGGGCTGGTTAAAATAGTGAACAAATCGCGTTCGATATTAATTTTCTCACAACAGTTCAAAATTATCTTTATAGCTTTTAATTAACGACTTCTTGTTTGCTTTTAAAAATACAACACGTAATAAATTAAAAGAAATGAAATCTAAAAAATGCAAAATGCTTCGATGCTTTAATAATTAAAATTTCAAATCCAACAGTTTTATTTAAGAAATTTAAATTGAAATCATCGCTTAACGTTGCGTTAGAGAAATAGAAACCTGGACGGAGCATATAAGCATTTTATGCGTGCTCATCTTTAAAATCTTTTTTGTGCTTAAAAAAAAATTTACAAAAAAAAATGAAATGAAAATTCTAATTTTGGTAGTTTTAAAATATCGCGGCATGTTATCATAAAAATATTTACTTATCAACATTCATTAAATAAAATTCAAGATCATGAGAATGAATCTTACATAAATAATTTGATATTTTGCAGAGTACTTAATTTGCGATATTGTACACTTGTTTGTGGAAAATGTAAGACGCGTGTTGAATTACCATGTAGTTTGCTAGAAAATTATTTACTAACAATTTTTTTGTGGTACGAATTCAAAAACCGCTTCCGTTCATAAAGATAAACCTTGATGAAATACTTTCTGTATTTACTGTGAAAACGATATCTTAATTATTTTAGTATCTAAAGGGAAACATAAACAATCTCATGTTATGACAGTTTTATATGTTATATTATTGTGTAATTTTAACTAGTCTTGATAAAAATGAAAATTTTCTTAGCAAATTTATTTGTTGGCACAGATTTTGTGTCAAGGGAGTTCAAAATGATTCTCCAACAATCATTATCAATCTTTTATCCTCACATAAAAAAAAAAATCATTTCATTTTTTTTATTATATGGTTATCGTTATATTTTTCTTCAAACATTTAAAAAGTTGTCTGCAACGTTTTCTTGTAAAATTTGGGACAGTAGAACCTTTGCTAGAGAAAATTAAAAAGTAACTTCTAATTTTGTCAAGAAAATGTTTTTTATCACCTTCAATTTGCAAATATTTGTAGATATTATACATTTTTTATATTGTGACTTAGGTAGCTACTAATTAAAACTTTGTATCAAAGGCAAAATAACTAGATAAAATCGTAAGATTTTGTGGTTTTATATAAAAATCGGAAATTCACAAAACAATTAATATGATAGGTTTTGTGAGAAGAGTATACAATATGTACATATAAAAATTATACCGAAAATACTTTTTTAAATGTCTAGGCACTAAAATGATATTTTTATTACGAATACTTATGCAATTAATTCTCTTAAAAGTTTTTATTTACTTCTTTCTTCTCGAATACTTTTGTTTTATATGTAGGTACATATTTGGTTTTTAATGTAATTGTTAGTAAAGAAATATACTTTAAGTTAATTATTGTTATTATGTTTTAACTTACATGAAAATAACAGATGTGTAAGTATTCATAAGGAATTCTTTTTTCAAATTTGTCTACAATGTCCTGGTCCAAATTAAATTCTGCGAAAATATGCGTATCCGTGCTTTTGCATTTAATAATGCATAAAGTGTTTTTAATCGTTTTTTCAAAGAAAAATAAATCATCAATATTTGTATGGTAAAGAGGATCGGCCAATGAAACTTCATCATGACATTTTAATCTACAATACTGAACTTTTCTAGTGTATATTTGATATTTTTCAACAGCTTCCTCGAAAAACATTACACAGTCCGCATATGAATTATCAAGATACGCGTTAACACCTTTTTCAAATAATGTTTGTATCGATTCGGTACTATTTTTACATTGAACACTGAATAAAATAATTAAAAAAATGAATAAACCGAAACACGTGCTTGTAGGCATGGTACCACTAATCCAGTTACACTCTAAACTTGCTCCAGACAGCATCCAACTGACTCATGGGCGCAACAAACCACTCTCGGCTTCTTACTTAAACTGAGTTACACGCGACTTAACCAATCAGGATGCATTCTTTTTAACGCCCGCATGGACTTTATATTACTGACTTGTCACACACTAGCTATAAATAAATCCTACTAGAAACAATTAATATACAATTCTATGCCAGTGGTAGACTTATCTCAAAGCAGTACTATTACAAACACCAGATCCACCTACGCACCTCCAACTTCCTTTTAGGATCTATGAAAATCAACTTTTTACTATTTTATATTATAATCGATTGTAGGATGTAACAGTTTAAAGACCTTTTTGTTTGTATGTGGTCAAACTATTATATCTATATACATTTATTCTTATTTTTATGATATTTGTACCATCTGCAAAGACAAAATACTTTGTTGCATACTTCCGTATATATCAGCTTCTAATTTGCTTACATGGCATACTTTCAGATATTAGTTTGTTTTAGAGAAAACCCATTACTTTATTGCTTAATAGAATTTACTCTTTTATCAATAACTCTTTCATTTAAATTATTAAATATTAAATTACATGATTATAAAATATAGTACTATTCAAAAAGAAAATAAAAAAAAGAAAACAAAATAATATTCATGAATGACAAGTTTTGAAAAAAAGAGTTTTCGATTAATAGTGAAAAATCTAAACTTTGCTATTGGACTGTTGAATCAATATTCAAAACTTTTGATTACTTTTATTTAAATATTCAAAGAAAAATCCCAAAAGCCAAAAAAATTCCTAAATATGGTAGATAAAACAATTTTCTTTATAAAATCTAAATCATTAGAACTCTTTCTTATTTTTTTACGACTGAATTAAAAAAAAAATAAATAAATAAATAAAATTTCTACCAGTTATGAAATTATAAATATAAAAGTTTTGTAATGAACAAATCATTATTGTATCTTGAAAACATCTTTAAAAAAATGTTTTCGGTTAATTTACGCAATTGGGGCTATTGTTTATTTTAAAAGCATTAAATTAATATAATTAATTGCAAGATAAACAAATCCACAAGTATGTAATACGATTAAATCATTTAGTTTTAAAAGAAAAAGGTATATTGACCCTTAAGTAACACACGAAAACCAATAAGAACAACGTTTATTCCAGTTTTTAAGATATAATCCGAAAAATATACGAATAATTATTAACATAAAGATGGTATCACCGTACAAGTTTTGTGTGTATTTTAACATAAAAGGCCAAGAATAAAATCAATAGTTTTGTAGCGAAACCCTTGAAGAAAGGAAATAATTTCGTTGCAAATTAATATACCTACACATTAAATATAAAACTGTAGTCGCTGTACATTTGGTTGCCTATAATTAATAAATTATAATATATTTGTTTTGTTATGTTTAGACTAATTATTATTCAAATGTATAATTAATTTAGTCGGTTTCAACACGAATCTTTTCATAAGTACTTTATATTACAACGTCTAATAAATATTATTGAAATGATTGAAAAATTAATATATAACAAAAGAATCAAAATATTATTATTTAACATTAAAAGAATTTATGTAACTTAGAAATTGTCCATGAAACATTTTTTATTCACGTTTTTCGTTTTTCGTGTTTGTTTTCGTTAATTGTTTCAATTTTCAATCTTATCGTATACAGCCACAGTTTTTCTTAAAAAAACTTTATTTGTACATACATATTATCCTGCAATTACCTGAAAGCAAAGGAATATTCATATTTTTTGATTTAATAAAAACAAACTATTTCGAAACTTTAATGGTGTGTTAAAAGTAATAATTGTTTATTGAAAATTTCCCATGTTTAGGCAGATGAGTTTTAAGATAAGTAACATTTTTTACAAAGAAAAGAAAATGTATTGCTAGGTAAAATGTTGATGGTAGTATTCACGCAACATTCAAGAAGATCTAAGAGATTAATCTTGCTCATTTAAATAGTATAATGTAATTCTATTTTTATACAAATTGGGTGAAACTTTTCCATTTTTAGAAAAGTGGAATGGGATTAATTAATTAATCTAAAATGTAGTGAATAGAAAATTATGAGTTTGTAATATATGAAGAATGGTTCTCGGTGAGTGACGAAAGCAAGACTCACATAAAAATCCATACTACGGCAAAACTTATGTATTTTAGTATTATTATAGTAGTATTATATTTTTAAATAAGAATTTTGCGCTATAATGTAATCTACATGGAAAATTCCTTATTTTTTAAATGGACGAATACATGTAATTCCTAGAAAAATTAGAAATAGATTTAAAGAAAATCACCGGTTAACTGAAAATGATTTCAAGAACATTATTTCTATCATATCGCAACACAAACATGCTTTGTGTAGAATATGTAATAATCTTATCGCGCATCACAATCATTTGATAACATTCTAACATGCTATATTTTGCTCAACACAAAAGCTTTTGAATTGCATATATTTTCTACAAGTAGTGATAAATCTCCCTATTGATTTTTCGATTATGATATGACGTGAAATATGACGTGTATATTGGTTCAACGATGGTCTTTACTATGCTACCCCAAGGACGTCATAGAAAATTAACTTTTCACTTCAACGTCATATGAATATCTTTTATGGCTCCTTATTCATATATTTATTAACATGTTATTACCAAATCAATGTTGGTTTACATTTAGAAGGCTACAATATACTTTTACAATGTACAAATGTTTAATCTATTTTTGCAATTACAGTTTTACTGCGGATGTAGTTAGAATTACTTTTCTACAATTTTATTATTTACAAAATAATGCCCATTGCATGTCTACCACATATAACTAACGAATTTGTAAAATCACAGTTTTTTAATTCATCAATTTCCTCTACAAATTTTCTTGATGAAGCTAAGCAAAATATCCAATTCTTCCTATCATCGGACAGTTGGAAAATATTTACAAAAGAAAATTAGTTAATTGTTAAATAACGTTGCTATTAATGAAAATGGAGTAGCAAATATTTTTTAGGTGTGTTCAACATGTAAATTTCTAAACTGTTTTATTTTTTATTTAGAAAATAATATTAGAATATTATAATTTTGTAAATTTGTATTCTTAAACTATGAATTGAATTTAGATAAAGTTCTCAACGTTATGTAATTTTTTCCTTCCCTTTCTTATTAAGTAATTAATGAAGATTGACTTCATATTACACCATCAAACATTTATGCCATTCAACAGGTAAGTAATTTAAAATTAACTTTCATTATTAGTTCTTCTAAAACTTTTTCAACGGAATATCTTTTCCCGAATAGTTACTTGATTTTGAATAAATTGCTCAAAAATTTCAAAAAACTTACTTACGTAATTGATTTTATTTTATAACAATGAATAACAAAAACCCTAATGAAAAGAGAAGTTGATTTGTTTTATCAACGGAAGAATATTCGTAGCTCTAAAAACGTATTTATTATAACAATTTTTAATTAATTTAGAATTGATAATTGATAAAATTAATCTGATAAGAAGAGTGTGTGTGTGTTGAAATGAAATGAAATTTGCTAAAAAGTTTCATGTTCATGGTATAAGCATGACTTACAAATTTATGTCTGAAATAAAACAACCCACCGATGGATAGTGATACGTGTAGCATTTTTTATTGTTATTATTTTTTTGAGAATATCGTAAAGAAAATAAATAATTCGCACGCAAGCTTGCGACATGGTAGAAGCTAAGCAACTAAGCAAGCAAGTAGGTATGCCCAAATCGATATTTTCCATAATTCATTAGGTAATGCATATCAGAACGGTGACCTTTTACACTGACGACTGATTAAAAATGACCTTGATTGTGTGAAACACGCTATTATTCTTTAGTTAGATGGTTAAGCATTACTATATTTAATTACTGTCAGAGGGGGATCTTTAAACTTTTCACTTGATTGAAGACTGAGCTAACTATAAAGATGCACGATAGTCACGCTACCCACCTCGGTTTTCAAATTTCAAATGCATCAATTCATTATTTATAACACCAGGAAATTGAAAATAGAAACTGAGGGAGCACGATTCAACAATTAATCTACCGATTATAAAGCTCACTGCCTCGATTATTTTACACTTCTCATGAAATACCCAAAGCAACAGTTTACTACTATTCTATTATTTATTATTCCTATCACTACATTTTCATATCAACAGCTTGCATGTTCCATTAATTGTTCCATACCATTACAATGCTTTCATGTACATTTACTTAAATTTATTAAAAATAAAAGAATTTATCACTTATAGATTTGACAAAAAATATTTTTTAATCAAATAAGTTTCATAATAAGAGTAAATTTTTTGATAAAACTTTCATTTCGCTTGTCATCGAAGGACTTTTTTATGTTTAGATCTTAATTTTTTGTATGGAAAATAAAGATTTATATAATAAGACTTAATCTGCATAAAATGTTAAGTTAACGTTGAGGAAAAAAATTATAATGAATTGAAAGATATAATGGAAAATAGAAACGTATTAAGAGCTGTATCCAACCGTAAAATTACAATTAATCCAACATACTAAATTCTATAAATGTAAAATTTTTTGAAATGAATAGTTTTAAAGCCTTCTTTTATATATTTTGTATAATTGTTGTTACAACTCTGTATATAAAAGGATTTATTTTTAATTAAAAGAAACGTTTACACCCGAAATATTTATGATTCTCCTCACGTGTTTTTGTACGCATATTTCTTCTAAATATAATTTCCACTTTAGTTTGCAATTATAAACATACGTAATAAATATAACAACCAAGGCCGAAGGAGTCACTTCGAGAAATAGTATGTAAATGTTAATGCAGATGACAAAAATTGAACTGTTGATGAAAAAGAATTAAATTAATTAAGAATAGAATGTTCATGCAAAGATGGAGCTTTGATATATCGTCCTTTATATGTTTAGATAAAATCGGAATTAATGGTGAACAGTTAAGAATAAAGTGGGGTAAATATCTTGAACCCTTAATTTAACGGTTAGACCACAGACCTGCATCCCCTTTCTCCTACTACCTGAAAATAGACGTGAAATTAGAGGGGGTAGGTCTGCAGGACTGGTGGTAGTGACGCAACCGATCGCGTGTCCTGCAAATATTCAAGGCGCCGCGATGGCCGACGTCTTATCGTACTAAGATCCTGCTAGCTATAGAGAAGTTAATTCTATGCTACTTACAGGTCACCTTATGCTTACTCTAAATATCGAAAAATTATAAGGAGGGGATGATGATGGTGATGATAATGGAAGATATGCATCTTTAAGATTAGGTTTAGGTGGAGAAGTTTTACTATCTTAAATTATTACGTAGATGAAGTTCATTTTGGTTTGACGATAGAAATCATGTGATTGTGCACATATCTTCGGTCGGCAGGAAGTGCGTGAATTGCTCCTCCATTGGTAGGTATTTTAGTACTTTCACATAAAAGTGTACAACCCATAATTCGACCCAAGAGTCTTGCAAATTTTAGCCTACACGTGCATGTGTAATAAGTAAGCGTAGCGCAGGCGTTACCCTCAAGAACTACAATAGTGGTCAGCGTCACTTTGATTTCAGCAGTGATTCGAACTCAACTTCTTCTAGTATAGTAGTGTTTGATTAGCGCCTGAGCTTTTAAAAATGAACGCTCTGTACGTGACAGTGTCAATACCATTACTTTTACTCTTAGCCGGATTTAATCATGCACATGGCTTAACTACATTTGGAAAAACTTCAAGCAGTACCAATCAACAACCACCACAAGCACCCGGTACAGATATCTCTAATTTTTTTTTTATTCATGCATCCCCTACAGGTTGTTGCTTCACATCAACCCTATTTCCAATCATAATAACACATTCCTATTCTATTATTTTTACATTGAATCAATATAAATACGATTTTCTTTTATACCACCCTGTGTCATCTTCGAATATGAATATATGTATATTTTTGCGAATAGTGCAATTTCAATCCCATTCTTTTACATTCACTCATCTCAATCATGTCGCCCTATTTTGGATTTTTAATTTTCATTGCTTTTACTACTTCATCAGCTTTTGGTAATTATAAAAAAATATTTATTTCCCGATTCAGATGTGTGCTCATTTTGCAGATTAGCAAAACCCTGTACAAATCACACTATGTGCAAAGGAATCATCGGAGCGAGCTGTGTACAAGATCCTAGAGAACATAGTAAGAAAAGTTGTTTATGCGGTGATAATCAACCGCCGATTAATGGAGCCTGTGGTGCTGCTTATAGAGGTAAATATTTTTCATCCTTAAAAAAATAACCAAAATTCTTATTTAAATGTAGATTAATTAGGTTCCATCTGTAAATGGAAACATAAAACACAATTTGTTTGGATTAAAAATCTTTTAAGAAATTTTATAATCGACAAATGCGATTACTCAAAATGAATATTTTTTTACAAAATCACGATTATCGTGTTAAGTCAAAATCATGTTTCATGTTTTTAAACAAAAAAAAAAAATCCTGCTTACCTTGTTAAATAATTCTTATATAATAATTACAATATTTTTGGTATCTTTTTTTAAGTTCTTTAACAAAATAAATTTAAAAAACAACATACAAAGTACACTTTTAAATTTAAAATTAAAAAAATCATTTCTAAAAGATAGCTACTTAATGCGTTTTGTAATACCTATTTTTCTAAATATATTTAAAAAAAAACTTATTATTTTGTTTCACATAAGTGTGATATTAAACAAAATCAAAGTAACTATTTTTTTTGTTGAAACAACTATGGTTTTTGAATGTCAAAAAGTAATGGTCTCCACTATATAATATTTTATAAATATTTGTTTTTTTTTTGTTTTTCTTTATCTTGATTATAAACTAATTAAAATATTTCACCATTTACATTCTTTTATTTTAAAATTTTAAGTTTCGGAAATAATGTATAAAGCTTTAAGCGTTAAATTACTTCTATAACAAATAATGAAAAGAAGTTTAGGCATTAGATAAACGAAAATTTATTCGAAGAACAAGTAAAATTAATTTAGAAATTTATGTAAAGTAAATTATAATCATAATAACATCGAGATAAACGGAAAAAATTTGATTTAAAGAAATCAATTGTTACCTAGTAACTGTATGTCTAATGGTTTGTGATTGGTGGATTTCATAACAGTTGTGTGTGACTGAATGGTTTTGATTTCATATATGTTTAGTTATTGAAATTACTCAACTCTCAGTTCTTTCGAATGTGCGAAATTCAGTTTTCCTTGTGGGAGTAGAAAAAAATTATTTGTCGAACATAAATTATAAATCTGTACTTAATTAATAGAAACTTATAGAATTATAAAGTGATATCTTATAGAAATATATAAAAAATATTCACATGTAAACGTATAATTGTATTTTCGTCCTGATTACTTTTCTTGCAAAATTTAAGTTATTGCGTAGAATGTAATATTTGCGTTTATATTATTGGCAAAACTTTATTTACGTTATTTTTTTATTTTATTTCCGTTTTAGAAAACCAATCAACATCTAACAACATTTCATGTTTATGCAACGAATAATCAAATTTTATTACAAATCTATAACTAATATTTTCCTTTCGTAATTTCACAAATATAGAATTCTAAATATTCTTAACAGTAACAGGTACATCATGATATTTTAAAAATAATGACATGGAAATTCTATAGAATTGAATTGCAACCAATTAAAAAGCTTTAAGGATTTTATGGCACAGTTGTAGAAAAAATCGTACTTGGCACAGCTTTGTGTAAGAAGAATTTTGTAATTTTAGAGGAATTGAAATATTTTCATTTAACCTAATTGATAATTGACAGCTAAGTTACAACCCAAACAATATTAGTTAACAACCTGTAACATGAAATACTTCTGTACACGCAATTGTAATACAAATCGATTTAATTGAATGTTTCATTTAACTAATCAACAGTTTAGAGTAATTGGTAGAATTGCTCTTTTACCAAATCATTCTCAAGTAATTAATCCGGAAATTTATTAAATATCGCTTTTCTGATTCTAATCATTTATAGTTAAATATATTTATTACTTTAATTACTTATTTCTAATAAGTAGTAATGTTTATAAAAACAAGTATAGTTTAAAAAAATTATTAAAACTTCTTTAATTGACTTAATTAGAATTTAATATTTGCTTCTAATTAGTAACGAAGCCTAGCTCCAATTGATTTTATTTTTATTTTACTGCTTCTACAAAAATATTTGAAATTATCTTATTCGTCAATTAGAATTGTTTTATCTTATAGCAACCCTTCTTTACCTAATTTATACTTTCGCAATTAATTTTATATGTTTTATTAATTTTGGATGGATTTTTAGAATTTTGAAATATTCAATGAAATAATCTAAAGAAACGTAAAATTAAGGAGTTAAAAAATACTGTTCGTGTTTTCTTGGTAGAAAATTTGAAAATCAATATTGTAATTATGGTCTGTCTCGGTTTGAATATATGAAAGCATGCAGAAAACTTTGCAATAAATAAAATTCATTCAAGGATGTATAAAATTATCAGGATTTCCTAGACAATTCATATAATGTAATCACGATTTTTGTTAGAAAATTAGATATTTTATCTAAATATCTAAACAATGATACAATTATATGTTCGCTAATATTTATATTTGACCATCTGTAATTTTATTTGGTACGAGTGCAGAAGTTTCTTCACACGTAATAATTAATATTGTACATGTTTTGTACTAATTGGGGTTTAAAACTCATTCAATTTTTTGTGCACCTGTGTTATGTTCATGATTTCTAACACTCACACTTAAACTCGCGAAGGATTTCCTTTTCTCCATTTTCCAATTTAAATTCATTAATAAATTTGAATATTCTTAATATTTTAATGTGTCAAATGAAGATTATTCTTTTTATTTTTCTTGTAAGATTACCGTTAATCACTTTGTAGTTTAGTATATGACCAGTTATTCTAAAGTTGAAGCCAGAAAGATTTATATGCAGATTCGATAAGGAAATGCATTTACTTATTACTCTTAGAGTTGTTGCTTTTGAAATTAGATCCTTTTTATAGATTGCTGTTTGCCCGAATGCGATTCTAGAATTGTTTGTTTGTAGTGAAACTTGAGTGGTCGTAGATTGTTAGATAGGTAAAGGATACCACAGGAAATGTATGCAAATTGAATTCATGCGTAATCTAGGTCATAAAGCCAATAAAAATCAACTAAAAGTTGCACTAATTAAGTGGAAGTACAATGATTGAGCTAAGTTTCATTTAGAATTCAGTTTTCGCTCCATTTTCCGATTGCGCTCCATATATTAGTAATTTATAATCCTGTAATTTTCTTTGCAGCATGAAAATTACATACGAGTAAAACGGCGATACATAAATCTTAAATAAATTAATAAAGTTGGACAGAAAATGCAGTATTAACTCAATCAAAAAGTCAGAATGCAAAAATCGAAACTGTTTGCACACATTTTAAAAGGAAATTTCTATTATTCGACGAATCATTAATATAAATGAAGCCATGCGACAAATATTCATGTGAGAAGCAACGTGCGCGCTCAAAGTATTTTACAAAGAAAAGCGTTATTTAAAGGAAAAAATCGATCTTAACATTTACACTTTTTTTCTTACAAGCGCAGGCGATTTTAGTTCGCATGACTTCTCCATATATACTATGTTTTAATCTATAATCTATTATCTAGAATTTAGAATTAGGTTAGTTAGTAATGAAAAAACACGACTTGCACTGAAAGTATTTTATCGAGTATTTAGAGTTGTTTTCAGCTTTCAGCAATTATCCTTTATTCGGTTTTTATTAACAACCTGAAATAACCATTCGAATGGTTATAAACCAAAATTAGCATAATTAGTACTATAAAACGGACCAATTTCCTTCCTACTTTAAAAAATTTTCATTTGTGATAATAAAATAATACAAAATATATTTTATCGGTAAGATTTATGTGACCTAGTCACAAATTTACTTATTTTTCAATTATATAAATTTTAAACCTAACGATTATATGGAAATTTTTATGGTCGGGCTAAGAGTTTTCTTAATTGCATGGGTGCATGAAATCATCATTACTAATGTAGGTCATATCAAGAAATATTTCAAAATACTGATTTTTCTTGAATGGAGATGCAAATTACTTTGTACTACAACACGAATAATGAGAACCGCAATGAAATCATAATATAAGTAGCCACGGAAGTAAAATTACAAAATAAAAAGTAACTTTATGTAATTACACTTTTTTTTAAATAAAAGAATTAACTGATTCATTTTTAAAACAAATATTAATCAATTGTACAAATACAAATCTAGTAACTTTGCAGGAATCGAGAGATGCAAAAAACATAACTACAAAACAATAAAAATTTATTAATTATATTGAGATTGCTAAGTCCAATTTCGTAACAAGCTTAGTCTTATCATGTGAAAATTCATACATAACACCAAAATATTGTTGATAAAAACGCTACTTTATTTAAATTGATAAATTTATATTTTTTGTGGAGTTATATTATTTGAGTCACAAGCTTCGATTTTTCGAAAAGGTCTCATGGTACTCAAAAGTACAGTTAGATTTGTTTTTTTTTTCATTTTTAAGGACAATGCCAAAAAATACGACCGCATAATCTGTCGTTTTTTACTGAATTTAGCACAATCAAAAAATTCTTTAGTTTTTCTGTAATTTGTTCTCAAAATCAAGATATTGTTCGAACAGACACATCAAAAAAATTAATAAACGTCTCGTTGCCTTACAAAAATAATGAGTTCTATATTTATATAAAAAATTCAAAGCTTTGGATTTCTACTAGTATTGTTTCGAATTATACAATAGAAATTTATATCCAATCTTCGAAATTAAACAAATAGCAAACAATTCGCCCTTGTGCGTGATTTAGATGATTATTTAAGCTTACAGTAGAAATGACTATATACCTACTGCTTTATATTTATACATCCGGAAAAGTTTTTCCACGTAATAAAAGAAATGATTCCGATTATATATTGAAGTTACTTGCTAATGATTTGCCTAATTTTCTATTTTTGGATTAGGTAAAACTGAACACAATATCATATTGAAGTTCTAATTAGGGAGCCTAGACTGCAATCAATTTTTTTATTAATTCCATTGATTTTAATTGCGAATATTTCCTTACAAGCAAATTATGATTAATTATTACTATTCGGTATTTGTTTCATTTAATGTGTTCCAAAGGTTAACGAGCCAAATTTAATTCCGAAAAAAATGGCTATTAGAGATTAGCATGTCTGATTAACTCCTTTTTGGCTTTATATAATGTTCTTTTAAATACTCGAAAATGATGGTATACTGCTTAGAAATTGCCTGATATTTTTATATTACAGTACTTATATCAAATACCAATAAATTTGTAATTGCGTAAAAAAATCCGTTTTATAACCAAGATAAATGAAATTAGAACTTTTTAATTTTCGAAAAATTTATTGGTAATTTGCAAATTATCTGTGGGCGTTCAAAATTGCAAAAAAGATATTCAAAAATGTTCAAATTACTAGCTTTCTAATGACATACAGTGGAACTTGCTTAATTCGAACTTCTATAATTCGAATTTACCAATAATTCCAATATTTGTCTCGGTCCCTAATAATTCCAATTTTTTTCTCTAATTCCAACTTTTTATAGCAATATAAAAAAAAATAAAAATTTGGACCGATACCGAGATTTTGGAAGAAATACATATAATATATAATGAAAAGTGGAACAATGTGGAGGAAGAAAAATCCATAGAAGAAATAGAAAAACCAGTAACAACAGTGTCACAAACTCTCCAAAATTTCAAAGAGTTGAGAAATATTATAAAATTCTTCAACAGTATGGACGAATCCCTTGTACAATCTGTAGACCAAATTAAAAATTTTTCCCGTGATGAAAAGATAAAGTCGTTGATATAAGCAAAATTTCCGAATTCTTCAAATTGCATTGAAATATTAATTAATATTTATTGTAATCCAAAAAATGCAAAAAGAAACATCCATGTCTATTTTTAACTATACATACATTAGTGTAGACAGTCCTAAGTCTATTAAAATAAAAAGAAAAATAGATAATCTGAAAATTTATACGTTTCATCTGCATTTCACAACTTTTTGTATAATACGAATTCGTCGATAATTCGAAAATTTAATTTAATTTTAAGACAAAAAAACTAGTGTTGCAAAATTAAAATTCAAAACAAAAATAAAATAATGAAAGCTGTATGTATGATATTAAAAGAATCTAAGGAGGTAATCAGAAGTCTTACAAATTTTTTATTAGAAAATCAATTTATTATTCCATTTAAAGTGCTGAATTAAAAGTTCTTTAAAATTGTAATCAGAGACTATTTTGTGGAAAGAGTTCAATTATTAAAAAATTCAATTAAAGCTCGTTGCAAACCTTTATATAATGCAGTTGAGTTGCAGGATAAAATAACAAAATAATTCGTAGTGTGTATTTCAGTATTTTTTTAAGTAAAATATTTGCTAATTTGCAAGTACAAGAGATGGACATACATGATCCTCTTTTATTATTTGGCTTTCAAAGCTAACCAAGCTCTTCTTTATGTTTTATTTCATCGAATGTAAAGGCGTTGCCCTTAAGAAGTTTTCTGATTTTTGCTTTTATTTTTTCTTCACTGGTCCACGGAAATATCTCCACCAGATATTTAAATTCATTTCCAAATTTTTTCAATGTTTTCACAAGAATAAAAATCAGCCACAACTTTTTTTTAGGTAAATGTAATTGCTTAGCGTTAACTATAACTTAATAAATTATAAACTTTCTTTTGCCGGGAAGTTAATCAAACGGGATTTCAGCCATTGAATATCTGGCCGTCGGAAAGTTGACTGACGCGAATATGATCCATACCCTCAACTATAATTTTTATTCTTTGGACCCTTTCTTTCTTGTTACAATAGCTCGTCTATCATATTCCTACATTTATTAAGAAATTTTCTTCTATTCTTTATATTTTATTTATTTTTTTATATTGTTCAGCAAATATTTGGGAATTGTTTGCGTAAACATGTTTTTAATTTTTTGAAAATAAGTTGGAATTGTAAATATCTTTTTAGAAATAAATGTAGCTTGCTTCTCCTGATTTCGTATTACTGAAATTTAGACATTTTATTTGGAAAGAAGAAAGCCACTAGTAATCAACTATATGTTAAGAATTTTCAATGTTAATTGTCGTTACTTTTGAGTATTAGTTACTATTCAAGTGGCACATGATTATAATCATTCATTGAATTCTTTACTTTTGTTACTTTCGGTGCTCGCAGGAATGTGCCTGAAATCAAAACCGTTGGAAAAATGTAATGATTTTTACCAGTATCAGTATTTTATCGATTAATTTCCCTAAAATTTTTAGTTTTGCCTTTTGGTGATGTAATCTTTCATATGATGCAATCAAGTAAAAGTCGGTAAATGCATTTTGACAAAAAAAAAAAAAAAATAATTTCGCAATTAAAGAATCATTAAACATGCATAATATGCACTAGGTCATGATTTCAAAGATTTCTTATCAGTAATTTTCGTAACCTTGACCAATAGTTTAGCAAAAAAAAAAAAAATCTTGCGATCAATTCAGCCAAATCAGTTGGTTCATAAATAACAATGCAGTAAATATGATGATGTGTATAAAAATAGATGTACTAGATGACTATAATTTTTTTGCAGATGGCAATTATCTGAATTTTCGTACTTTACACGATAAAACAAAAATTGTGCGCGTTAGATGAATTGCATGCCGCATGCAATTCGCATTCTGCATGTAAAACAAGTTCACGAAAAAACGTACAAAAAGGCGTTTGATGTTTGTTTTAATCAAATTTAGAAGTAATCGATTTGTTGGGCGAAATATGTAAATGGGAATATGAAAATTAGGGAGTGAATAGTTATCTAGAGAAAAGCTTATCATTTTGCTAAAAATAGACAAATGTAATATGTTCTAAAAATAATTTCTTGGGGTTATTTCAGGTCCCAACCACTTATGCATGAAACAAGACGAATGTGTGGAAGGAGCTCAATGTGTGTCGTCAGCGAAAAATCACGATGCTAATTCGGATAAAGTTTGTAAGTGCATGGAGGGTTTCGCGGAACATAACAACATGTGCAGTGGTGAGTATCAAAATATTTTTGAATTCAAGGTGTAGATATATCAAAAATGGCACACCTTGAAAAAGCAGCACGCTTAGATAGATACGCATCTTAAATGAATCAGCTGGAAATTCTTTTTGTAACACGAAAACAAACACGTTTCCCTTTCTACTCAGAAATTTTATAATATGCAAATATACGAATCGATCCCCCATTCTAATTATAAGTCGTAAAGATGACACAATTCTTACAATTTCCATTCGTGTTATAATGAGGGGATTATTTTCTTTTTCTGGCACACACTCACACTCATTATAATTTTATTAAAAAAAATGTTTTGTTCATTGGTGTGACATCTAAATGAGAGCTTTTGAGATTTATTTAACATCAACATGAAGCTAACACGAAAACTTTCTATTAATCACAATTATTACCATAAACGAATCTATTTAAAAATAAGAGGTCGATTTCTATTTTGGAAAATTTAGGTATTAATTATACAATAAATTAGAGAGACAATGATAATAAATTTGCTCTTTTAGAGCTAAATTGTCTTGATTTATATGTCAATTGTTATTATCGACGAAATCTAAACACTATTGATAACAGATCTTCCCTCTCCCATTTTAAACTTCACAAAAAAGCTAAAATCTCATCTTTGTCTATATTTTTGGACAAAACTGCTCTTCAATAGCATTTTACTACTGCAGTTTTTTTTTTGACAGAACATCAAGCTCAAAATCGATCTCAAACCTCGGAAAGGTCATCGACCGTTTTGTGTATCTTCAGTAAGTAAATGAAACAAAAGGTTATTTTCGGCAAATCGATTTGAAATTATCAAGACAGTGAATAGATTTTCCAACGAAAGAAATGCTTAACATTCAAATAAATATTCTTATTTCTTCTTTATATTCCAACATATATATTTTTATTTTTTTACTCCTTCTTTTGTTCTTTCTTTTTTCCATTTGCTTTTTTAAGGAAGATTTTCGATCGTCAGAGCAATTTGATATTTTTATATTTATTACGATATTTTTTTTTGCAAACATTTTCCTCTTTTTAAAGTTATTTGATTTTATTTCATTTCCTTATCTCTTCTTAACATTTTTTGTTTATTATCATTTTCTTCCATAAGGATCCAATGTCGTGTGTTCAACAATCGTATTCGAAAATGTTAGAATCAGTATTGATATGTACAGAATTGTTTACAATAATAGAAAGAAAATATTATGAAGCTACTACAATACCATACGAATTGGATTCATCTAACAATGACTGCATCCTATAGCAGAAACATATGTCAGAACTGCAACTGCTCAGTCAGACATCAACGTATAGCGCCGAATTAACATATCCTAACCTTGGCCTATACCATAGTATATTCTGCTTGTTTTATTTTTATTCTTGTGAATATTTTGCTTTCATTCTCTTTTCTTTTGTAAAATTTATCTATGACACTGTTAAATCTCAAGATGATTTTTGAATGCTTATCATTCTATTAGCTTCATATTTTCAATTAATGGTTGTTTATTACAAGAGGCATCTACTTTTGTAGAATCCAGAAAAAAAATCTTGCAAATTCTGCAAGTATAAAAAGTTAAAACTTATAAAAATTCACGACAGGTGTCACAGCCACTTCCCTCTTTTGAAGATAATCGTACACAGTATGTCTGAAGTTCCCGTACTACGAGTAAGTTAAATAAGAACAGATATGAATCTATTCACATTAGCCCTCTCTAATCATTAAAACTTCGGGCTAATGTAAAGGTATACAAAAAAATATAAAAATTTGAAAAAGTAGGATTGTTGTATAGAAAGAAAGTACAACTTTTGCTTCAAAGGTGATTTCATTGTAACGTTGCTGGTACATTTCCTACCTATAAATATTGTAATCTTATTAATTTCTTGCGTAGTTTGATAATGTAGAAATTTTTAATAAAATGTTCGTGCATTAATGAAGTAAATTTATATAAAGACCGCGTTTCATGAAATGTGGAAAATCGCGAAATCAAACCCGAGCACATTCAAATCCGTAGTGGTAACGCAACTGCACTTGTCAACAATGTGTAATTATTATAATACAACACTTCTATAAATATTTATAATTTATTATATAATACTTTTTATTTTAAATAAAAAAAAGCGAGATGGCAATCAATGCTGCATAAAATGTTACTTAATTAGTGTAGAATGCGGTGCATGTGTAAAAAGGAGTGGGAATGCACCACGAAATTGCGGTATTTTCAAAAGGTAAAAATGGTCGCATTAAAAATATGGTAATTTCAAAAGAAGACAAGAATGGGGCACAGGCGGACTTCATTTATTCGAAAATCAATATCCAATTAAGATTAGAAGTAATTTCGCTGTTACTCGCATACTTAATTTTATTTTCCTTTGCAAGATTTTAGGTTATCGTGATCTATAAAAAACGTTTGTGTTCTACATGTTTTCGTTCCTTATTTCGACCAACTGGATTGGAACAGTTACATTATTATATAGTTAGTTATATTTCATATTACGTTTAGCATATTTACATACTTTAAAGGGTAGAGCTGTGGTACTTGAACACATTAATTAAATATATCCACGCAAGGCGCGTGTTTTCATATTTCATGTCAGATCAAAAAGGGAAAGACGAAGGTCGCGGATTTGAAATCGGGTCCGTTAACATAGAAACCCCTGAAATAATAGGGAGCCGCATGTCGATTATAAATCCGCAACATTGTCGATCAACATTACCTACCCTATGATTAAAGCACAGAAAGTGCGATAAAAACTTTATTATTTCACGGAATTTTGCCCACCCTACCCAAATGCAAACAGATTTATTTTTATAAGTTGCACTTTCACGAAACTTTTCAATCTAGGACGATTTTTCATCAAATTTCCTTCTAGCATGATGCATCCATTACATTTCAAATATACAATTTTTTATTGCCTTCACTACTTTAAATGTTAACTACTTCGTTCAGATATTTCGGGAATTTATCATTTTCTTATAACACGCCCCGTTGACATGCAAAAGTCTTCATCGATATCGATCTGTCACCTAACAAGGACAAATCACCCTGTGCAAACAATAATCTTTGGATAAAATAAATTTCACTTATCGTATGAAAAGAAAGCTTTGTGACAAGAAAACTCATTAACCCAATTATTATTAATGTTCTAACTTTGTATAACCTATTTTTACTTATTTTTGATACTAGAGGAGTAAGCGGGGTAAGCGGTCGCTTAGGGGCCTTCGCCAGTTAAGGGCCTCCACCATTTATGCAAAAAAATAACAATTAAGAAAAAAAATTTTGTTTTGTAATTTCATGGCACCTATATTTGTCATTTTTTGAAAAAATTCCTCCACCAACATCTTGCTTATGGACCCCCATGTAGGTTAATCCTGCACTGGTACTGAATGTTATAGAATTTATTTCTGCTCTGTATAGATGTTGTTTTTTTTCATTTCTCAAAATATTATTTCTAGAAGGATCTTCAAAGAATCCTTTAAAAGCTAGAAGTCAAAGTCATTAGTGAATTTTAAGATAAACCCAGGGAATAATAATAATTATTATTATTTAATAATAAATCAGAACAAAGATTGAAAGGCGACAACCTACATACAACTCTTAACTTGTAGTGCTATTTAACGTAAAAAAATAAAACTAAACTTTACCGACATTACCGTCCATATGCAGAAACTTAATTCTATGGCTTTAATTGCAAAATTATAAACTGTTAAAAATTGTTCAAATTGTAGATTTAAAAAAAGAACATTTTAAGACCAATTGCGGAAAAAAATTGTTTTATAACCGAAATAATTGAAATTAAAACATTTCAATTTTCGAAAACTTTATTGGTAATTTGCAAATTGTCTGTAAGTGTTCAAAATTGAAAAAGGGTGTTCAAAATTATTCAAATTACCAGCTTTCCAAGGATATATTAATAAACTATGTCAGCTGAAAAGAAATTTTTGTTTTTTCCATTAACCATAGACCATTTTTCGAAAATGGTATTATCGATAACTTTTTTTCCTCTTACAAAAATATTTCATAAAAAAATCCATACCCCGGCTGTCGCCTAGTTTCCGGCCCTGTACAAAATAATCTTTTAAAATTAATATCAAAATTACCATTTATGCCAAACAAACAATAATTAAACACTTTTTTTACTTACATAAATTAATAAATTAAAAGTGAATTTAAACAGATTCATTTAAACTCTTGTAATTTTCAAATATTCAAATCGTATTTAATCTTATCTTTAAATGTTATATAATCTATAATGCATTAAGAATATTTCAATCAAATAGACTTTGTCTTCTCTATAAATTACTTTTAGTTGTAAAATTTAATGACCTTTTGATAGGGCTTTGTTCTTAGGAAAACGTGCATACGGAAAAGCTTATTCGTAAACATTAATAAAAATTTAAAATTTCTAGTTATACATTTGATATTGTTTTTGCAAAATTATCATGAACGTAATATTGATAAAAGTTATACAGAATAAAAGTACTAAATTAAAAAAATAGAAAAGAATTATATAGTGAATGTTCTCTTTTCTATAATTTTGAAACCTCTTTATATATTAGTATTGTTTTATAGTGCAATAATAGTTTATACAACAAAGGATACTTTAGAATACTTACTTGATATTTTATACGAGTGTCCTTTTGTTAATATTTTTGATAGCATTTATGTTTGTGTTAGTTTGTGTTAACTCTCTCACATTATATTTGCTATTTGCATAATTAGAAAAAGTTATTGTATTAACTTTCATACTTTTCAAATTTTAACTTAGCTATATGATTCTCAACAAACCATTTTCTAATTATTTTCTATTTATACCAAATATTTCATTGCATATTATTAATAAAATATTTTGTTTCCAAACACACTAATGACCTATAACTTCGGGTATGAATACGTGAAATGCCAAGACTAGACTTAAGATTTTATCTGCCAGTCTAACAATATTTTTTTACTTTATAATCACATAACTTTTGAATGAAATTCTTCTATTTTTATAGAATACCTACTGTACTTTATTTTATGCTATAATTTTTGAATCTACCCAAAGTATTGAGGAAAAGGAAATTAATTATTCACATTTTGTAGTGTTTCTTTACATTCATTCCAATTATCAGCAGACACCCTATCCTCTGTACTTTGGCTAACTTGGTAGACGTAGTCCTGAGGACGGTTTTTTCACCCCATTTGAGTGCTCAATTTGTGATGATGGGTCTGTCATATTGGGTGTCTGAGAAGTTATATTGATGTATTACCCAAAAGTACAATCTGATAACCAAAATATCTATTTAACAGAAGAACACTCTTAATAACGTTTCTCTAGTCGTATAAAAATATTCTTAGTAACCGTAACTGTTCTCTCATATAAAGTATTTTGAAGATGATTTCACCCTGACATTTAAAATGATTTACAGTTGGCAAAATTTGCATATTTTCCTCGTAAATTACAATCAAGATCAAGTTATACAACAGGATGATTAATATCGCGTGTGTAAGTCAAAACAGACATCTAATGAGAAAAATGACTTAAAAAGAAAATTACACACATTGATCTAAGCTTTAGAAAATCGCCATTTTAAATATGTACCTAATACTTGATTATTTTTGTTTCAGGTGGAACACCAACGAGTGTACTCTCTGGATTAATCATACTCCTTGCCATAACCAAATCTATACTGTACTGAAGATGTTCAAACTGAATCACTTCGCTTCGCCGCACCAGAATTTTTCAACGTAACTGCAAGTTCATTAATTTTCAGCTTCTTCACATTATACTTTCAACCATGCAAAAATAACCGAACTGCCACCCAGGATTAGTTAAGAAGCTTTATAATACAATTTATCCGCTATTAAGATTCATATGTGCTATTTTAGGTAATGAAGCTTTTTTAATAAAATATGTAGCCATAAATGTGCTCTATTGTAAATTAATTAAAACTAAAACATCATTGTTATTATTATAAAAAAAATAGGTTCGTTCGTTTTGCTTAAAAAGCCATTATTAATGTTAAAAAATGTATGTAGAGTATATTCATCAATGTTTTTAGGGTGAACATTAATAAATTTATAATTGCACTATAATTACAGTTATTATTATTAAAAAAAGCTATATAATATATAAATATATCACACTTTTTATATGTAAATTATATAAAAGGAACATATTTGTAGATATATTTAGCAACAGATGTACACTGCATTAAGTAACATTTTAAATCGCTTCAAACTATTGTAATTTTATATGTCTCAAAATATATGTACTGCATCATTTCTAAATAAAACCTAAAAACTAGAGGCTTTTTCTTTACTTAATTTTCATAAAAGTGTACGTTTTCCCATCGGAACAGTTTCATCTATTTCGCGAAATTCAATTCACATTGCATGAATTGATTCAATTACTGATAATTGGTATTTTTGCAAATTAATTTCTGACCTAAATATATACTTGTACGTTTTTTTTTTAATACGTAAATCTTGCACAGAAAATATCATTTTCCATCATTACATGATATTAATACAAAAATTCTGTATTTGCTTTAATTTAAAATATTATTAAGTAGATGAAACTTAAGTGTTCAAAACCAGGCATTCGCCAAGAAAGATCAAGCAAGTAAAGAAAAAGGTAGAAGATCAAATTTGATTTAAATTCGTTTAATATTATACAAATTATTTTTTTTTTTATTATAAGATGAGCCCTAACTGGTTATATCAATATTCTTTTCTTGTGTAAATCAAAATTGCTTATGTACTATATACTTCTGCAAAATGGAACAGCTTAAAATTTAAAAAATTGTAAATAAATGTGTTAACCAGTTATGGTTCCTCAAATAACGCTTATGATATGCATAAATTAAAAGTTATGTTGTATGCAATTAAAATAATTGTGCAATACTACAAAGAAATGTTTCCTGATTTTCTATATATTAGGTTTCCTTCTTTTTTGAAGATTGTATATACAAATGTAATACTTCAGATCAGAAAATTAATTTTATCCATTTTAACATGCTTTGATTTTTAATATATTTATTATTTTTTGTAATGTTTTTTCTAGATTGTTGCAATCATAAAAATAGATTTATATAAATTTATTTTTCGAACTTTAAAATAAAGATGTATTGCAAAATTTTGGATCATTCTGATAACCCTTTTCTCTTAAACTTTTCTTTTCGTTTTTTATATTTTATAATTCTTGAAGATGAAGCTGGATTAAGCTAAAACATGGCAGCTATGCCTTGTCCAACTATTTAGTTTTAGCTAAAACTTAATATCTAGAAGATTTAGAATTCGAAAGCAGATAAAGTGAGTTTTCTCCGGTGGTGAAGCGAGCCGGCTCTATGATCTAGTGGACATGACACTCGACGCGAAATTGAGTGACGTGGGTTCGAATTGCACTGGAGCTTGAAATTTGTTATCTATAATTTCATTATAACAAAATAATTTATTGTGAATAATAATATTAATATAAAACACTATTATATTCTCTTAGACTTTTCAAAGTACCCACTGCAGCTCTTGCTTTTGTGAAACTATTCTTTTCTTTATACTGACAACTACAAAGAGTGTGTGTGTTTGGTTGCCTAATTTCGATTAGTTATAATATTTTATAGATATTGTTACCAATTCAGTGTGGCAATGTTTTTTATAAAATATCAAAATCACAGAAATTTTATAAAAACTTTATAACATTTGTGCATAAAATGTACAAAATGCAACAAATATAAAATCACTTTAAAAATTATGCATTTTATTGTCTTTCGTACTATTTGATTGTTTTATGTCCGAAAATTTTGTTTTCTAAAAATATTTTGAAATTATATTTTAGTACATTCACATTATTATTACTAAACAAAAATTTTTCCTTTATAAATGAATTCAAAACTTTAAGCAAATTCTTTCTATCAAGCTACTAGTATTTATTAAACATTCATCTTTTCAGAGTCTATAAATAAAATTTAGTGTAGCAAAAATTCGGGGAAATAAACATTAAACATTTAATTTTAAGATTTGCTCATAACTATGCACTTTTTAATCTTAAAAAAAAAGGAATTGTTACTTATTTAGAATGTTCAATAATCCGTATCAAATAGAATTTTTTTTTATTCGTTTGCAAAGAATTGTTTCCTGGTGGATATTCAAAAAATTTTTAAATTAAAAGAATTTTTTATAAAATTTTTAAATTGATTAAATAAGTTTACGACGAAATTACTTTCTATATTTTCTAACAACTTTGAAGATTCATCTTTTGGTTTTTATAACATACCCAATAGAATTTGTCGATTGTCTCAGATGGAATCGAAGGAATCGAACCCGGGCAAACCGTATAATATAAGCAACCACGCTACCACTTGGCTACTCGTGTTAGGCTTAAGATTCTTCAGAACTGATAAACATTTTCATAATATTTACATAATAGTATCATATAAATCATCCTACATGCATAAGAACATTTACAGCTACTACACAAAATGTGACGATTTACATTTCATCGTAATTGTTGTAATGAATAGATGCATTAATCAAAAGTTCAATAAACTACGTCATGACCTAAACTTTAAGAGGGCCAATTAAAAATTCAAGGTTTATTTCAAACCGAATTATAGTAGGTTGAGAAATTAGTGCATAAATACAATAATAATTTCTTTTTTGGTGATATAATCAAAATATAAAATAAAACGAGTTTTAATTCATGAGTGCTGCGTGTGGTACAGCATGGAGAAGATATGCGTGAAGTGATAGTAACTTTTGGTGAGATCTTAACAGAAAAAAAATGAGGTAGAGGGAGAGTCAGTAAATATAAAGCTTATTAACGCAGAAGTTATTCAACTGTTGGTGGTGCAAGTAGTGTCAGGTAGTAAAGACGATTTTGGACTCAGTAAACTTTCAATTATCGTTGTACTAACAAAAATTATGATTATTTTATTTACACGAATTGAATTTAAGTAAATAAATAATTCAATAGAAGAATTATTTTCCGTGCAACAATGTAGAAATAAGTGATTGTTGGATACCCAGTTATCCAAAGTGTTTTCAAGTGTAGTGCCTCAACTTATCTAGTCAAAAAATTTTAGTCATTTAATATTACCTATAAGTGCGATGCTTTAAATTTTTATGAATATGGACATTGGAATTTTACGACAATGTTTAATAACAATTTCTTTTTTATTGGGAACTGCTGGAAATTTAGCTGCTTTATGGATTTTATACAAATCTGCGAAAACGCGCAATCCGAAACATGTTTTAATGTTACGATGCCTTGCAGTCAACGATTTAGTAGCTCAAGTTGGGATGTTGGTCTTAATGAATCTCCCTAATTACACATTAATCCCAATTTATTGGAAATGTGCTCTTTATGTAATGTTGAGGGCATTTGGATTGGGATCTGGATGTGTTGCGTTAGTAATGGCTGTAGAACGATGGTTAGCTTTAACTAGACCTTTTTTCTATCAACAGGTAGTAATCCTCACTAATATACATATATAAAACTGTACATTCTGTTCGAAACCGTTCAAAATTGTGTAACCTAATGCCTTCCCAAATAATTTATTGATAACACGATTAATTAACTTAAAATTGTGTTAGGCTAATATTTACATATCATATACATTTGAATGACAATCTTTCATTACGAAATTTTAATTATATACAAAGAATTCGAAGGACTTCTACAAAAAATGTAAGAATTCTTAATATAAAATTGTTAAAATGCACGAAAAGCTGTCAAATTAACAGAAAATTTTGTTTACATTTTAAGATTTTGAAAGAAATCAATTTTGCGCGAATTTGTTCGCAATTTTATTCTCGGATTTTAATACCTATAATTCTGTGTTACTCGTAGCTGACAATAGTGAGCACAATGTAAATATAAATTTATTATTATTTTTTTTTTTATAAATTATTTTAATGATTTAAAAAATGAATATTTTCTAAATAAAACTTTTGAAAATGTTCTAGATTAACAAAAAACGAACTTAAATTGCTGAAAATTAAACTTTTTTATAAATTTTTTGAAAGTTTTCAGTTTTAAGTTAATAATATGTCGGTACACATTATCGCCTCATAAAAATATTTGAAAAATTAATTTAAATGTTATTGCTTGTTAACTTGGTTGCCTAGTTGGATGGGATAAACTGCAGAATTACCAAATATTCATATTATTAGTTTGTCGTAATTCATTCAAAAGAACAAATTTTGTTTTATATGCTTAAAAAATGGAATTTGTTGCTTTTAAAATATTTTCAAAGGAAGCTTAATTTTCAACAATTCATAATTCAAAAATACCTATCTCGATTTGGCTGAAAATTTAGGAGAACACAGTTGAAACTTTGTACTTTAATAAGCCATTTCAAGCGAACTGGGATTTGGACTTTTTCAGGTGTTTCTGAGACTATTTTGGAATATTTGAATATTATTCCTATGTTTAGCCGGAGTTTTTGAAAATTTGTGCACATCCGATTGATTTGGATTCCTCGGATAATTTGCGATCGATTATGAACTCTGATACGTTACTTTCACTCATTTTTATCAACTTCCACGGGGAAAAAAGTTCTAATCTAAAAGGAATGACTAAATTCAAAAATTACTTCGAAAAAATGAATACGTCCTCCAAATTTTTCTCGTCCCCATGGAACTTGATAAAAATGAGTGAAAATAACGTATCAGAGTACATAATCGATCGCAAATTTTCCGAGGAATTCAAATCTGGATTCAATTTTGAAACAATATATGCTAGCGCAAGTATAGAAATTTTTTTGTCAAATAGTAAAGACTCTTTTGGACATTTTTAGAAACAATGACTTCAAATTATCAGGAAGTCAATACATATTATCCAAATCGATGATGATGATTAGAACTGTAAAATTGCTAAAAAAGATATACCATTCATTTTGAAAAGGAACTTAAATCTCTCTTGCTGTGATTCACTTTATCTTGTTATCACATTACATATCTTTCATAGCAAACACATGTAAATAACAATTTTGAAATATGTATATCATTCTGCATATTAATAATTATATAATATATTAATCAGAAAGATAATGCGACTTCTATAGAATTTTCCAAGGTTAAATCAACAAAAATAAAAATAGAAATATTTCCTGTAAAATAAAATAAAATTTACAATTTAAGTATCTCTTCTATATACAAGTCATTATTTCAACAAAATTTAATGAATCATGAATTTTTTTAAATTGCAACAAACTGATTAATATAATCTTAAACATCATATTAAAAATGAATTATTTTACTTATGCCTATTTGCGTCATCCCAAAAATTGCAAGTCAGTGGAAATTTTGCAAATTATTTTATTTTTGTAAATTAATTCAATCTAAAAGTTTCGTAACTGAATAAATGTTTAAAAACTTGAAATATTCTAAACAGCTTTTGATTGATGATCTCCAGAGGTGCAAACAGCTAAAATTAGTATTTTAATGACATTGGACTTAATTATCGATCTGACTTTGACCTGTAGTATGAAAATAGGGGTTGTGTGAGAGATCACAAATCAATATCCTCTTTCAATTAATGTCTGTAATTGATATGACATTAGCTCAAACATTGTTAGGGGGTATAATGTCCACAAATAACTTAATTGATTAAACTGAATTACTTGTTTTACAGCATGTGACTAAACAATTACTGAAGAGAGTTATATTTATGTTATGGGGATTAGCAGTTTTATTGACCTATTTACCTCTCTTTGGATTTGGATTATTTTATGATAATGGCAAATGCTGCAGATATAGAGAAGCCACTAAACTTATCGATGTGATTTATGCATATCTATTTTTAGGTTTCGGTAAGTATGTTCTCAATTTTTTATCCAACAGAATTGAGTATTTGCTAAATTTTAATAAAGTAATATCATATTTCAAAACAAATACGTCTCTTTATTAAAAACTTTTTTGTTGCTTCGTGAATTTTAGCTTTAATAAAATAAAATATGTACTTAAAAAAATGAACTCTATTAGTACCATGAATAAAATAGATTAACACATTCACTTTACATGTCGGATTAGTTTCAACTCGCAAATCGCGATCCGCCGATGCAACCACACAACTTTTCAGAGTCTAAAATCGTGTTTTGTGAACAAATTTTCTAATAACAAATACTATTTTAGTTTCTTAAATAATATTTTCAGATTAATTTAAAATATGCTCTTATCATTTTAGGTACTTCTTTGTGTATTTGTATAGTTGTTTGCAATACTAACGTATTTTGTGCATTATCGCACACTGGCAGAAAACAGAAAAAAGTTTTAGTAAGAAGAATAAGCCGATCCATTCTAACTCAAAACCGAATCGATAAAAAGAATTTTGCCACAAGTGAAGAATTAAATTTTGCAAAATTAATGGCTTTTATTTGTGTAATTTTCGTATTATGTTGGATGCCACAAATGGTAACTAAATTATTTTCAAAATACCTTTGCTAAACAATTTTCTTTTTTTCAGATCTCAATACCTTTAGGACAATTCGTCCCAACTACTACATTCTACAAAATATTTTCTCGCATTGCAGATGTACTAATGTGTGTGTATTTTACTTTAGATCCATATATTTATGTGTTGCATCAATATTGGGAGAAAGGACATTTTAAAATTCCTTTTAGAAAGCAAAAATCTGGTTTTATACCTACCACACCTAATAATACTCCTACCTCAGATTTATTAAGACCTCCTTCCTTTACTGTAATGCCTTTACATACAGAATCTGTATAATGTAATTCATACTGTAAACTATTATTGTGTTATTTGTGTCATGATTTTATATATACTTCATCTACCTTAATTCCGTTCAAAGTTAAAGATTTTCCAAATATGAAATCTTCTAAAAAGCTTGTGCTTTGAGTAGGCAAATATGTGATCTAAAAGAACAAACAGAAGTGGAATATATTGATTTCACTATAAATATAAAGTTTTCTATATAAAAATTTTGAATTTAGCATCAAGGTCTGATGGAAGATATTGCTTCTCTTTGTAAAACAAAATTTCTGTCTAATAAATGCATTTTGATGTGACGTATGTTTTATTATTCTACCTCTTGTCATGCTATGAGAATGTATTTTGATCTATACCCAATTAATTGCATAATTTTATCATCAAAAAAATAGTCCCATAGAAGGCCAATAAGATAATTTAGTTCAAAGTTTTTAGATCTTGCACCCCAAACGATATAAAAAAAATTAGTGTATGTTTGAAACAGGATTGGGGAATAAAGGAATAAGATCAAACTAAATAATTCATTATGCAGTAGGTTAACACTACTTTATAAGCCACTCATTAATTGATCTATACTGTGAGATCATATTATGAATCTGTAATCCACACATACCTGTGATCAAAATAAATGTTATTTAAAAATACCTTCAAACTAATGAATTTTAAAAACTACCAGTAAAAAATGCTAGATATAATAGATAAGGAATAAATTATAGAAGTTATTGGCCTTGAATCCTAAAATAAATAAGCCGCTTTCAATAATGAAATGTGCAAGTATATTTAACAAATATATTAGGAAAATTACACTTGCATAGAATGCAATTATATGCACACACAATCCAAACAATCAACATTTATGAATGAAATTAAATTTGTAGTTTAGGGGAAATCCCTGACCCAGAACACACCCCTATCCGTCTGTGCGTTATTCATCAAATAAAAATCAATTACGAAAATGACAATTAATAATTTTCGTTATCATAATTTAGCCAAAGATAAATATTTATAAAATGAGATAGTTCAATAGCTTGGTACAAAGTTCAATTTAATAAAACAAGACTTGTTATGACTGTCACATTCACTATTGGTTATGAGGTGGAGAGATTAGAAAGTACAAGTAGTGCCTTTTTTAAATAAGTAGGAATAAGATGGGTGACTTCGCTGGAGCTCTTGAATACTTCGTTTGTGGTGGTTTCGGAGGAATATGTACTGTGCTTGTTGGACATCCCTTCGATACAGTCAAGGTACTTAACCTATAAAAAACAAGTGTTCCCTTAAAAAATGTTTTAATTAAGTTTATATAGGAAATTGCAATTTTGTGATAAACATGCCTTGTTTAATTTCAAACCATTTGTGTAATATGGCTATATTTTCTTCTTGACGTTAAATGTACACAAGTCATTACGAATATGACATAAATTTATTATAAACGGGAACATTGATTAGTGCAGATATAATTCCCTCAAAACTAAAAATAATTGTATGGTTGACTTTCTTTTATTTAATGTATAAGGTAAAGGCCAATAAAGGCTTCATTATGTTGCTCTGTTTTTTCTTAAATCGTCTTGTTTAGAATGCCTAGGCCTTTCTAATCTTACCAACCTACTTGCATCCCCAATGCCAGAAGTTCTTGATCCACTTCTATTGCTGTAGAAATGCTCCATCTTTTGTTTTATAGAGAAAGATAATTCTTAAGGGGACATGTAATTTCTGAAAAGTTCTCTTACAACTCTAATCGTTTATGCAGTTAGCGGTTACATTACCTGTTTCTAAATTTTTTCATACCTCTTCCACATCAAATGGAAGCATATATTATATTGTTTCAAATTTTGTATTTTCACAGGTACGACTGCAAACCATGCCTGTTCCGGCTCCAGGGATGGCACCGCTTTATTCAGGTACCTTCGACTGTATGAAGAAAACTCTTACACGAGAAGGTCCACGTGGGTTTTACAAAGGAATGGGTGCCCCTTTAGTAGGCATAGCTCCAATTTTTGCAATTTCCTTTATGGGTTTTAAAGTAGGGAAACAAATTTTTGGACCAGAGGATGAAACAAAGTTTACTTACCTCGATTATTTTACTGCCGGTGCTTTCTCAGGAATTTTTACGACTTCCATTATGGCCCCTGGAGAGCGTATCAAGTGTTTACTACAGGTTCAAGGAGATAGTAAAACAAAAAAGTATAGTGGGCCGGTAGATGTTGCTGTTAAATTGTATAAAGAAGGGGGAATTAGGAGTATCTATAGGGGATCAGGAGCAACACTTTTAAGAGGTAAAATTAAAAACACTTCTCTGTTCTTTCCACCTCCCCAACTCTTTATTAGGTTAAATTTCTTTTTAAATACTAGAAGAAGATTCAAAATTGTTGTTTTGGACAAGGTAGAAGAACCTTCGAACAAAATAACAATTAAATTCAAGATTATTTATTGGATTTTATAATTTTATCACACTGCCATTTTTTCTTCTCAAAGATGGAATTGAAGATGCATTAGAGAATCGTGGATCTTTAAAAATGAAAGTTATGATGAATTTAGTTTTTGAAATAAAAAACCATTGTTTAAAAAAAGTTTATTGAAATTTTAATTAGTTACACAGTTTCTGTTAAATTACAGGTAATTATTGTAAGATTAGAATAAAATAGTTTAAAATAAATCATTAGATTCATTGTTATTAGTTTCTAATGATGGCAAAACATTCATATCGTTTCTAGAAACTTGATTTAAAGTTCTTTCAAGTTTCTTCTTCAATTTAAGTTTTCTTGCATACTTCCTATTCAAATTTTGTAACTTGTTTATTTGTTTCAGATTAAATTCTGCTGAATTTATTTTTTCTGGTGCAAAATATTCCGTGCTTGATTTTGTAGTTTCTGCTTCGGTTAAAGTCGACATTGTAGGAATTGCTTCGGTTGTTGCATTCTTTGTTAGCATTGATTTAAGTATCCTCTTTTTAATATTCATTCTGAATTGAGGGCATCGATACTCCTTGCGCATTACATGAAAAACACTCCAATTTTTGAATTTGTTAGGAGTAGAACATTTTGGTGCTACACGATTATCATAAATAAACTTGTAATAAATCTGCTGGTCATATGTGCAACCAACTCCTTTATCATGTTGCATATCACATGATTTTAGTGATTTTTGTTTGATTCGATTTATAATAATAGGTTTCCAATCGCTCATATCACATGAACAGTGCCAGGGATTTTCATTCAACCGAATTAACCTTGGATGAATTCTTACAAAAATTCCAATTGGAAGTTCCTTAAATTTGTTGTTATTTAAATATAATTCTTTTAAATTTATTAAATCATCAAAAATCCCAGGTGGGAAGGAGGTTAGTTCATTATGTGACAAATCCAATGTTTGTAGATCTCTGAGCCCGATAAATGAGTCAACCGAAAGTTTTGATATATTACATTTATTCAAAATTAAAATATTTAATTTAATTACTTCAAGAAAAGCATCATATTCAAATTCAGGGATATTCCCTGAGATTGTTAATTCATGTAAATTTGGCATTCCGATCAAAATTTCACGTTTTAACATCTCTATATTGCAGTGCAAAATAATCAAACTCTCAAGCGATTTTAAACCTACAAATGAATTTGCTAAAAACGATAAAGGCTGCTCTAATCCTCCCAGAATTAAAGAATTAGTCGTGTTCATAACCTCAAAAGTGTTTGGAAAAACAACCGTTATTGGATTATTTGCAAAATTTGCTAATTTTAATTTTGGAAATGGGGGTAAAGAAAGTTCGGATAATTGAGAGAAATTATTATAAGATAAATCTAGATATTCCAGCTCTAATAACCCCGCTAAATCCGTTATTTCAATATTCAACAAATCATTCCACGCTAAAGAAAGAGTTTTTAAATTCGGCAATCCATAAAAAGCAAATTCAGGAATAAACCTCAGTTTATTTTTTTCCAAAAATAAATAATTTAAATTATTCAACCCCTCAAACATCTCCCAATAAATATTATTTAATTCACAATCGGAAATTCGTAGTAGCTTCAAATTTGCAAAACCGTTAAATTTAGGAAAATCTTGATTTTTCATGTTTTCCACAAAAACTTTATATGGAACGATTTTATCATTTATACCGTGTTGCACAAATGTAAGTAAATGTGCACCACCTTCGGGTTTCTGCACATATTCAAATGTTAATTCATTCTCATCTGCCGTTTTAACTTTTGTTCGTGTCTGTCTCAATAACACACGCTCCAAATTTAAATATTTTAATTGTATTAGTGGCTGATCGATTTCAAATAGGAAGTAACTATAATTTTGAGCTGATTGCTTTAATGTTTGGGGGCTTTCCAAGTGGATTATTTGTAATTCAGAAAATTGTGCAAAATAGCTGAGTTTTACAGTTTTATTTCCAGAATCCATAGCTAAGATTAGTGAAATCGATTCAATTTCTTTAGGCAAATCATTTATGAGGTTCAACGTTTCCGTTTCCGTTTGGATTATACACATTGCACTTTTAATAAATGTATTTTCGTTTACTTTATTTATATCTTCTTCATATAAAACCTGGAAAATAATTTAAAATCACCAAAAAGAAATTAATAATAGGTTCATTAGGATATATTGTTTGATAAATATAAAATAATTTATATACAGCAAGAAATCATAGAAAAAAGATTATTGCTTATTTTCAGAAAAGATAAAGGAATGTATGCTCAGTTATAGAACGTCTTGAACAAGAACACTATGAATTATCGAAAAATAAAGCTGTAAATATATTAGAAAAAATAATTGGGACAAAAAAGTTCTCTTTTTTATCAGCTTTTGGCGAAGAATTTAAAAATTTAAATATTATTTCTTATTTTTCCTTCTAATTGAATCATATTAATAATAAATTTACTTACATCGTTACTTTCAAGTATATACGATTCATGTAGTGTTGGTCCTCCTTTTTTGTAGTCCTCTTGCATATAATTATTGATTGCTAATTCAGTGATGTGTTCTATTCGGCATGTACACAACTGAGGACAAGCAACATCTCTATCCCATAATCCATACACCTGAAGTATGATTTAATAAAATTTTGTTGTTCTTTTAATTTTGTAACTTACATTTTTTGTAAATATCAAAACTAATAAAATCCACCACATTTTGTAGTATAGTATACAATCAACTGTACACTTCCAAGACTGATAACTTTAGAGGAAGCACTCCCACACAAATATCTTTATTTCCTCTCTGATTATCATTTATAAAAATCATATTCTTTCAGATATACCTGCTAGTGGTTTATATTTTCTCACATATGAAGCTATTAAAGACTACTTAACTGGAAATGGAAAGACGGACTTTTCATTTTTGGGAACTTTATTCGCAGGTGGATGTGCAGGTATCGCGAATTGGTTAATAGGAATGCCGTTTGATGTATTAAAAAGCCGTCTACAAACAGGTTAGTTAATTACATACATATGTGTAATTTATTTAAATTTCCTTGATGACAAAACAATACTTTCGATATTGCACCACAAAGCCATTTAAACTATTAAATTTGTCTTACAGAAATTAGCATACAACAATCCAGAAGTTCCACAAACAAAATTTCACAAAAAATTTATTTTAATTCCCTTAATATTGCAAATCATCTTAATTATTTAATTGCATATTGTTTGTTTTAAACTCAGTCTTATATGTTTGTTTCAGCACCTGAAGGTAAATATCCAAATGGTATTAGAGATGTAGCAAGAGAATTACTCCGAGTTGAAGGTCCCTTAGCATTGTATAAAGGAATCATTCCTGTTTTATTGCGAGCTTTCCCTGCCAATGCTGCATGTTTTGTAGGATTTGAATTATGCAGGAAAACTATTCATGGAGTCTTTCATAAAGAGTCATCAGTGTGAATCAAATGATTAATTGTATCTGACTACTGCAAACACAGTTGTTACAAGAAAACAAGTTTTATAATGTTTTGTATTGTTCAATTAATAAATTAAAAAAATAGTTATTTTATCGATTCTTTAATTAGATTTTAAGTTCCAACCTAACTTATGTCCTATTCCTAAAGTATTGTGTACTCTAAAATTTTAAGTCAAAACAAAATCCAAATTTAAGATACAAAACATAGAAACAAGTAGGCGATTACAACGGAAAAAGGTTTTAAGATTTTTTTAAGAATAGCGATGTTAAAACAGCAATATATTTTCATACCTAATAATAAAGCATATTTATGCAGTGCCAAGTTTGTAGTTTAAATATTGATTTTTGGACAACACTAAATTGATTTTTGCTCAAAAATAAACCGATTTTATTCTAAAAAAATCTTGTACAAACCCCTTTTCTTTCGATTTGGAAACTTTTCCAGAGCAAGGAAATTTCTTAAAATAGTATTTGTTGGTCAACCCTAATGCAAATATATAATTTATAAGATGTTGTTTTTTATCTCAGCTGCAATTTTCAACATTTTCGGTTCCTAATGAAAATTCAAATTACTCTACATCTGATCAAAGTTTTTGTAAGAAATAGTTATGGAAATTTAAATCTGAATTCTAAAGCAATTTTGTTGTATTTTTTGATTTCAACTGTAATAATACATTCTAAAAAATTAATGATTTTTATTCTGTTTTAAAGTAATGTTTATATAATTACATAATTTGAATTTCAAATTATTTCTTTTCATTTTAAAATGATGCAATAAACGTATTTCTGATAGTTGTCCAATAACTTCTGATATTTGAACATAATTGCGAAATAATCTGTTCTATTTATAAATTAAAGCGCAATCAATATATTTATCAATAAATAATCGTTTGTTTAACGTTGATTTTCAAAATAATTAATAGATTTAAATAAATGTGTTATCAATCGTTCACATTGTTTCGTTCTGGCAACATCGCTCCTAATTGTCAAATTACGTGTCTCCTCACAGGTAAGTACGTGTCTTCCCGACCGTTTTTTTATGTACCAAATGTTATCTTTATTAACTAAATAAATAAATAACATTTTCCAAGTGCAAAATATGCTTACGATGCGATAAAATTTACATAGCGTTAGTAAATTATAATTTTAGGTTAAGCCGGCAATTTCAAAAGAAATATTTCATATTGGAATTTCTCTTTCAGATTAGAAAATGTGGAAGAAAGTTGTTTTAATTAACCTCTTGTATTTAATAAGTATTGCAAATGATGTGAAAGGGCAAGGGCGAGTGGCACCTGGTGTACCTCCACAACAGTATCAGGTAATTATCCAGATGGTATCTTACACTTATGATTTATATAAATTTTAATTATAAAAATCATACATAAAAATTTTTGATATGCAACATATGTTATAAAAAAAAATGTTGAATTAAAATAGTACAACCAGCATTTAATATTATTATATTTATTTCTTGAATGAAACTTAGGATTTAATATAATAACGAGTTTAATACTGTTTAGTTAAATATAGATGCTGGCTCCTAGTATTAAAATATTGAAAGAAATTTTGCTACATTTAGCTTTATTCAAGAATCTAAAATTGTTTTGACATTTAAGGGTATTAGTATCTAAATAATATTATTTGTTACACTCGTAAAGGTCAAGTTCTAATAAATGTGTTACCAATTACAAAATATTAGTTAACGAAAGTATATATGATGAAACTTTATAAACAATAACAATTATAAAATATATAATTAACAAACAAAAAATAAAAATAATGTTGTGGAATGAAGGTTTAATAAAAAATATTGGATGTATAATTAAATGCTGTTATTTTCCGGGCAGCCTCCTCCACCCCCCCAATATCAACAACAGCAACAGTACCAACAACAACAACAATTCCAACAGCCACAATTTCAACAAGTACCACAACAGGTAAATTAATCATTATATTTTTTAATTACAAAATAAAACTAAAAAAAAAAATCTCCAGCAACATGTTCCACAACAACAGCACATTCCACAACAGCAACATGTTCCACAACAGCAACATGTTCCACAACAGCAACATGTTCCACAAGGAGGAGGCCACCATCATGCACATGGTGCTCCCCAGCCAGGCCAAATCTTAAATGCAGCAAACATCGCACATGAAAAAGAGTAATTCATTCATTTTAACATCTAACTTTCAAATTATTTTATAAACTTTCAGACATATACAAGAACATTTAGACGTTCCAATTGATACAAGTAAAATGACTGATCAAGAATTGCAGTTCCACTACTTCAAAATGCACGATGCCGACAACAACAATAAATTAGATGGCTGTGAATTAATAAAGTCGTTAATTCATTGGCACGGTACGAATTTTATTTACATTTATTTTTATGTTTGCTGTTTTTTTTTGTTTTGTTGCATTGCTTTTCACGTGCTTTAGAGCAAGGAAGTAAAGATCAGAATAACCCAAATAAAATCGAAGATAAAATCTTCAAAGATGAGGAATTAGCTACATTAATTGATCCTATCCTTTCCATGGATGACAGTAATAAGGATGGATATATTGACTACCCTGAGTTCGTAAGAGCTCAGCAAAAAGCAGCGGCTGCTTCCCCCCCTAAGTAAAGTATGTTGATTATACTTTTGTTGTATTCTATCTCTCCTAATAATCCTTTCAAATGCAATTCATGCTTAAAGTTTTTGCAAAAATTCTTAATTGAATGATTAGAATCTTGGAAGAGACACAAGGCAAAATTTGTATTGAATTAGCATGCAGATTAAATTTTTTTTAAATATGTTTAGAAAGCTCTAATCATTGCGCATGTTACTTATGAGAAATATGCTTTCTGCTCAAATGTGCACTGACTTGTGTTATATAAGAGTTATTGTTGTGTCGAATAGTTTTCATGCATGTTAAAATTGTTGTTAATGTCAGCACTGAAAGGGTTATATATGATAGTTTATAATACATGTATTCAGATATGTCTATATATATTTATATATATAAATATATGTACTTACGTTTCGTATGGAATTGTAGGTCCATCAAGTAAAGAAAATTCTGCAGTCATGACCGATGAACAACTTATCGAAATGGTGGATCCTTTAATAAGTCAAATCGATGAAAATAATGATGGATATGTCGATTATACCGAATATAAAAAACATACAGAGTAATTGAAAGACAATTGTGCGAAAGTGAAAATGAGTGCTCCGTTCATTAAAAACTATTTAATTAATTGTGGGTTGTGCAAAAAGTACGTGTAAATACTTTCCAAATATTTTTGTACAAATATATTTTTGAAAAATTTTGGTTGAAGGATTTTGTGTAATGAAAGGCTAAGAAAAACTGAATTTCTGCATTTATTGTTTTCAACCATACGATTTACATTTATTCAACATAATTCATCTATTTATGCCGGCGTCAACAGAATCTTAATAAAATATATAAATAGCAAATAAACATTTGAAGAGATTGAGCATAATGTTTGCGTGATACAATGTACTTTTAATAGGAAATTAATGAAGCGGGGTTTTCGGGGGAACATTATACTCTACAGTATTTTTCATAATCTCTAAAGATCGGCTACACATCTGCTTTACTATTCTATATAAGAATGGGCAATTTGTGGGTGCTAAGACTAACCAATCGCACTATCGATTCGCTCGTTCTTTCATCCTTGGAAATGTAATAGTTATGTGTCTTGCATAAGTCAGAGGTACGTGTTTGTTATTTTCTCTTGCATTGATCAACTAAATTTGAGTGTAGTCGCGGTGCGATGCTGTAGAACTGATACACGGCGGTGTCACCTGCCAGATCTCTAATTAGTAGATTAGAGGTTTGACCAGTGGTGATTTTGGGGTGGCAGAAGTGGCATCGGCAGCAACAGCGAACAAGTGTTTGCGAGTGTATGCGAACGCTCCTTCGCCGGGAAAACCAACACGAGAATTTGAGACTACTGCACTAGACTTGTAAAATGCCCAAAGAAACATTTTCTTCTTTTTTATTAAAATCGTATTAAATGCTATTGTTAATTATCTCATTATTATCAAGTAAACAATGTTATTGTTTATTGTTAATTTGGGCTTTCATACCCACTTAACCGTATATGGTATAGAAATTTGCATAGTAATGAAAAATTCGAAGTTTATTAAATATTATATTAAAAATGGTACATGATATAAAACGCAGATGATCCGTAAAAAACTGTGGATACATATACATATTTATTATTACCTATATAATGACCTTAGTCAGCATAACGCCGTATAAAATGAATAATAGTTAGGAAGACGACGACCTTTTCCCTTAACTAAAGTATATGTGAGCAAATGTAATGTATATAAGAGTGCAGTTTTGTACGGAGCGTCTGGAGGATGGGGGTGGCAACAGCGCAGTCTGAGCAATAGGCCACCAGACGGGGTAGCCAAAAGGGTAACAACGGGAACAACGCCGTGGCCACCACTCCTGTGCCGTATAAAATATGCGCTTAGCGCAACTTACCCGCAGTTTTCGGTTTCTTTTATTTATATATATGTATATATATATGTATATATATATATATATATATATATATATATATATGTATATATATATATATATATATATATGTATATATATATACTATTTAAATCTATAACTGATCATTAAAGATTACTTTATTAATTAACTTGCGAAGTTCATCACAATTATTTTTTTAATATAGGTGGACACCTTTTTTATTTGTATCAATGGGCGAACAAAAGGCAGACACGTGTGTACCTCAAACTAAGAGTACATTACCCTATTATATATGTATTTATATAGATTATATATTTATCAGACTGGCTACATAATGTACGAGTACGACGTCTAAGAGTGGAGTTAGCGATTGATGACATGGCGCGGCACGGCATCGGTGGCGTCTGCGTCTGGCGTTTTTGGTACTGTCATGGACATGGCCGCGTCCTAGATATTTGCCAAAATAATAAAAGGTACTCAACTATGCCTCATTAAAATGGAATTTATACGATTTCGAATGATGTCCATGGCGGGTACAGTACAATGCAGCAATATAAGCAACTACTTGCACATAAGTGCCTGCCTTTTAGTTGTTGCAACAGCTCGTGAATATTCCACATGGAAGGCACATTGCTGCTGTGCCAACACGATACGCTGCTTTTGTATCACAGTAAACGTTCATATATATAGTCTATCTAGCGGTAATACGGTACTATATAATAGTATTGAAACTGCAGTAACTGCAGGCGCCGTCCCTACTGGACGATGATGTGAGGCGCTGACAGCAGCACCGCCACCGTTGCTATGATGGTGAACATAGTGAATATGATGAGGCAAAAACGGTCCACCACCATGGCGGCAAATTTCCAATCGCTAATTACTTCGGCTTCTTCGTCCGCCTTTTTCATGCGATTTGTTATAAATTGCAGTTCGCGTAAAATATGCTGAAGATCTCGTTGCGTACCTGACGATGGCATCGCAGCTTCTTCGATCGTCGTCGGATGTCTCATGAAACCACCGCCCAGGTTCGTCGTCATTGACGCGTTATTACCACCACCGGAAACATTTCGAAAGTCGTCGTCGATGTCCAGAACGTTCGCCAGCAAACTCTTCGAGGACCTCTCTTTCAATTCCAGCTCTTTCATTCTGCTGTTCATCAAGATTGTCTTCCTGGTAATCTTTTTCCCAGGCCTGCTCATACCCAACATCCACGGTAACCACTGAAGGAACACTGTTTTTATCTAAAATTTCAAATCAAAATTAGTAATGACGTTGGTGCACATTTTACTCACCTCAAAGTAGGGATGCACAAAAGCATATAAACCATATTAAAGATGGACTCCAATACTCAATTTTCAAATCCTAAATTAAAAAAGAAAAACGAGTAGAAATACGGATTTCAAAAACGACAAGTGTACATATGGCAACTTTCTGCATTCAATTACTTTGATTGAATTTAATAGAAATAAAACCTGTACTGCTTCAAGAAAAAATAGAAGTAACATGACCATTTATTAAATGCACGAGTTCCACTGAAGAAAACGATGTCTTTGACCACAGATTAGTTTAGAAAATTTAACAGGATATTGTAGCAAATTGAGGAGTGTCGAAACACGTCGTTAGCTGCTATTTAAAATTTAGATAGCAATTAACGGTGTGCTTCTTTATATCATCAGATTAAGTAAGAAGATAATTGAATAATTAGAAGTATATGGAGGAAGAGGATTATATGGAAATAAAAGTCGAAAAAGAGACGGATTTTTCTAAGAGACATTATTTTATTAATAGGCATAGAAATCAAAACTACGGTGTTGTTCATGCTTATATTATAATTTGAAACATGCAGCCTAACTTAGATGTCTCTTAGATTAATAAATTATTTGTTTGTACTCTTTAGATATAAGCATTTAATGGTCCATTCTTCTGTTCAAAATCTTTCTTGAATCAAAGTTATTTAAATTCCCATTCTTATACAAAATATATAAATTTTTATATTTTTATTAACTTATACCTGGGAAACACTTTGTTTGCCACTACATTTGAACTAGATTTTGTACATCCCTACTTTAAAAACCTTCTCCTATATAACTCACCCACTGCGGCATTTCATGAATATCCGCGGTTCGATGATGGTAGTTCAACACTACGACTGTTAGCACCACAGAGGATGCAACCATGAACATAATGCAGTTGAAGTATGTGCCTGCAACAGCCAAAGAGTCACCTCCCGCCTTTCACTTCTTCGACGATAACAGATTGAGAGAAACAGAGAGAGAGAGAGAGAGAGCGCTACTGGATTGTGATATGTTGATTAAATGAAAATGATAAAAATGGAGAACTAAGATGCTACTCGGAAAAAAAAAATAAAATAAAAACTGAACAGAATATGTACAGTCATTACGCCAAGCACAAACACACCATCTCCAGATCGGAATCACTACTTTGCAAACACTCCAACGCTATGACCATGTAATAAACAATAAATAGACAATAACTACACAAAAACAGTTCAATCTCAGGTGATCTAATGTGTTATGAACTACGTTCGTACCCTCCTCAAAAGTTACCATAAGGGCTTAATACATTGGCCGAGGTAAGCGCGTCGCGGCAGAGTCGAGACCATATGTCAGACCGGCCCTTTTTTGAAATTTTCAACATGTTTGTAATCCCACACGACCAATTTGCAATATCGGCATGCAGCAATGGTCGGGTCCACAACACTGCCGCGCGCTTCATTTACGCGCTCTTCTTTTTAGGCATATTTCTTTTTATATTTGCCGATTTTAGATTGGTTTAACGGGTTTCAGATGGGATGAAAGCTATAGAAACAACAGACCACAAGGACAGGCAAAAGCATAACTGATTTAAGAAAGTGACGCTTGATCGCTGCTGTTATTAGTGCATGTCTTTTAGATGCTTGTTTATGTCTGGCTTAAGACTGTGCATTATTACCTGTGTGGTTGCCGTGGGGCACGTCCGTCATTGCCTAGCCGCCAATTGCCTCAGCAATAACTGGGGCATTTTGCCCGCCATTTAGCACCGGCACGATCACGTTGGCCCGACTGGCGGTCACCACGGCCGCCACAGCCCACTCTATGCACCATAAAATCATTATTTTAACACAGATACATAAATTACACCGTTATTTAGTTATAGCAAATATGATTTAGCTTAGGCTAGTTTAGATTTAGTTGTTTATCGAGTTGTTTTTTTTTCTTTCTTTTTGTTTATTATATTATGCTGATTCTGTTTAGAGCTGCTTTGCGCTATATACTACTAGATAATTTGCGAGGAGGTAACGAGTTGTATAGAAATGATTAAAAATGTAAAAGAGATGTAATAAAAAAAGGTAAAAAGTACAAACAGTAAAACAGGAAATGAAACATATCAACAGCAAAACATACAGATTAAAATAATCCTAATGGGACAGAGCCATTTGATACTTGGAGGTGAGAAGGTCATTGGCATACAAGAGTGAGACGGCGGACGAGTGCTCAAGCGGCTACCAGTCCTCCAGTTCTATCTAGGCAACTAAAATATGCTGCTAGAATTGGACACGGCTCTGGAATTAGCCACCGACACTAGTAGAAACAATGAGCAGTAAGAAAATATAGTCCATCCTGCAATTTAGAAACTGCAATAGGACATCCAAAAAGTGGCAAGCGGATTTCGGAACGGAATACAAGGAAAAGGGACGGCATCGGTGTTGGTGCTTTTGGAACATTGAACATGTTCACAGCGTTTATAAGGTTCAGTTTTGATAGTTTTAGTACTGGTTATATTACTGATATATTTGTTTAGCCTCGGTCGCAGTACCTATAAGTCATCAACTCATTCGCCAGAGAGAGATAGAAAGAAAGAAGCACTAATCGTGTTGCTGTGGATGGGCGAAGTGCTGTTTACATTCGGCATTGAAGCGCTCGCATGCAGGATGCAGAGCGCCTGCCGAAGAAGTGGTGTCCCGGTGGATGTCGCGCTGCAGCGCGGCATGCAAGTGTTTTGCAAATTAAAAACTAATCAAGAAGTTTTTGATTTTAGTGGTGGATATGGTATTCCGAGAGTCTAACCTATCAAGGGCACAGCGTCGGAGGTCTGGGTAATCACGTGCGCCACCAGCAGGGAGAAAACAGTCTGTGACAGCAGGATAGTAACACCTGCAACAGACAGTGCGTCACGCGGGGCGTCTGACCTGTGACCTGTGCCGCGGTAACGCGATCGAAAGCGTGAGGACCACGCCACATTTATGACCACGCCTATTCTCGCGCTTGCTGCCGTCCCTCCTTCTTAAAGCTAAAGATTTCCAAGTATCCGGCTCATCCCGGTACGACTCAAAGAGGAAATGTTTGCGGCACCTCCCCCGGTTTTGCGGTTCGAAACACGCACTTCTTTTATTTTAAACAGCACTCCACCCATTGTTTTTTTTTTTGCCCTAAAACATTTCTTCTTTGATCGCAACGAAAACAAAATAAAATGGCTATTTAAAGCTGGTTCGAATTAAACAAAACGCGCGCGAACACAACAATCACATATACACTATGATACACATATTTCATCAGGCAGCACTGAGGATGTAGTCAGCACAGGCAGGTCAGACAAAGAACGGTTGGTACCTAACAGAGGAATGGCGTCAGATACTTGGGGCAAGGTTTCTGCCACGAGGTTCAGGAACACAGTCAACGAGAGCAAGATGGTCACTCCTGCAACAGAACACAGCTTCAAATCGGCTACGGTGCTCTTTGGTCAGTATAGTGGTGTGGCGTTGTATGTAAGATTGCTTGGCGTGGACTGGATGGGCCTGGGGCCTGGACCTGGATTTGGGCCACACACATCTCTTTTCTGCCTGGCGTCCGTACACAAACACCCCAAATGCATAAAATAATTACTTACCGTGCGACCACTAAGGATAACAATATAAAATCTAAATCGACAGTCGAATGGTCTAAAGGTCAAAGCCCACTTACAACAAACAAATTACAAAATTGTTTCTTTATTTTTTCACGAAGAGTTTCTAAAAAGGTACTGCGGGTAAAGAGTCATGGGAATTTGTTGGAAGTAAAAATGCATCTATTTTGCAATTATCAGTATTTTAAATGAAAAGTGTAGAAAATTATTACTGTTTTTCCATTTCTTTCTCTACTTCTGCAACATTCAATGGACATCTTTATTTTTTATTTTATTTTCATTTATATCATACAAGAGATATTTTTCTGTGTTTTGGTGCAGTTTATTGGACAAGAAAATAGAATAAAATCTCTTAAAATGTCATCATTTGAAAAACAAATGCCAAGATTTACAAGATTATAAGGTAGGGAGTTTATAAAAAAATGATCTTTCCTTTACAAGCTGCTGATTTCAATTTTCTACAGTTACTAGCCAGGGGAAGTTTAACAAAACTTATAATTTATTGCGACGGAACTGAAGTTGAAATTTTAAAGGTGATTATCGTTTCTGGTGAAAGCGCCGGGCTACATTTCTGCGAATATTGTTGTAAGCCCATGGTTTTAAATAATTTTAGTTTTATTTAATTAAATCTTAAAATATTGCTAATGAAAAGTAAAGAATCAGTGCTTTTGCAGAATTAGAAATCGTTCAGTTTACAGGTTTAGGGCGGCAAAAAACGTACCGCACAGATCAATTTCAATTTTAAATTCTATTACTTAATGTTTCAAATGAAAATGTTGTCTTTAGAATTAACATTTAAGGAAGGGAGTTTTAAAGTTATTTAATAAAAAGTGAAAACACTTTTAAAATGTAACCTTGCACATTTACAATAAGAAATAACTATGTATTTAAAAATCATTGTAAATTTGTTTCTTTAAAATTTTTTTTCTTGTAGTTTCTTATATATTTGAGTTCTAGGATAGAGATATTATTTAGAGTTTATCCCATTCAAATTAGAAGGAGTGAAAAGAAGAATAAATTGGGGGAAAACTTGGGAAATGTTTCTTTCTAGATTTAATGTAATCGCGTTTATAAATGTGGGCTGGAACCATTGACCTTTCCCCGGTCGAAATAAACTAGCTAACTACCCAGGGATTATGCGTGTTTACATATACATTCAAAAAATGTAAAAATATAAATGTGTATATCGAATAATAAACAGGCAGGGCCGAATGCAATGCTTTAGGAGGTCATATCAAAACATATGGCGCTGGCCGCCTCCAAGTATCAACGGACAGTCCGTAAGGGACACAGGGCGTAATACACACGATGCTCCCAGGTGTCCTATCATACCTATCAACGGAACTGCATCTGACGTGGTTGGTATCTTTTCTGCTACTAGGTTGAGAAAAACAGTCAATGAAAGAAGTATGGTGACACCTGAAATGAAGATTTTGCATTTTGAACGAGTGTATCCGTTTAAAGGAGTCATCTGAGCGGGTAGACAGGGTTTGCAGGCTTTCCTTTTTCTCTATGTATTTCGCCACGAGTAATGACTTGTGATGGATGTACTTTTGGTTCATTGAGCATGGTCTGTGTTGTGTGCGGGCCGTGTCCCTGTATCTATGTTTGTGTCACTGGTATGCAGCGGACCTTTGATCATGTATTAACACGATGATACTGGTTAACAATTAGATTAGGTAGCTAATGAATCGCATGTTAAAGGAACACAAAAACGTGATTATATACGAAACATGTACCTAAAGTGAGCTTCTCCCCTGAATCCGGAGGCAACGTGAAGCCTAGTAGCGCCATGGAGGAGATGAGCACACAAGGAACTATAAGATTGAAGAAGTAGTACAACGTTCGTCGGCGGATTTGTATGGTGAACGTAACATCAACATACGGTTCAGGACAGCATTGATAGACTATTGTATTCTTCTTTCCTGGCATTCCTAAGCATCAATATTTCAATTAAAATTTTTCGACTAATTACCCAAAAATCAACTTTTGTTTTCGCTACTTACCTATCAAATACCATTCCCCATTCGTTATGAAATCCGAGAGATCCCCACCATCTTCAGAATTCAGTACTAGATCCAGCTGCACAAAACTTTGACATGTAATGCATTCCAAAAACGCATACCTTCGTGTATTATCATGCATATGGACATGTATATGTTAATGGCATATGAAAGGACGTGATCCCGCATTTTGATACACAAACGGTATTTTGTTTTTGTCCATCAGTGCATTACAAATCAATCAAAACTCAATTAATACTATAAGTTATAAAGGCAAACTCGACTATCAATTTAACCACAGATACGACACACTGATTAATATTTAAAAAAAAGACATGCGCTTTTTCAATAGTTTTTAATCTTTTCTTTCATTTATTGTGTTCAATGAGAATGCAAGCAAACACATAAAACATTAAAAGGATGTGTTGTTATATTTGAAGGCTTAAGCATTTCCACGTTACCTACACCTTTGACGTATACATCGATAAAAGAAACGTAACGGAGAAGCCTGAATAAACCATCTAATAACGAAAGTTTGTGTATCGACAAAATCAATGAAAACACAATATAGTGGTGTTTACTTCAGTGCTTCGGCAGAATTCGAGACGTCATAAACATCCACAGATAAGATTCACGTAAACTTGGAGTGTGTTTTCGGCAGAGATCAAGGGGGCATGCTTCGAGCAAGATAAGAAACTGTTTAGGATATACACGTATACAGAATATACCTTCAGGCTACTTATTCGTGTCATCGTGTCATGGACTTCATTTTGAAACGCTCTAATGCTCACCTTTATTGAATAATACAGAGCAGCAAATAATATCGGATTATGCATAATGAAATTCTGTCAGTAATCACATAGAGTACTAGAATTAAAACAAAACTTAATTAACCCATTCATGCAATATTAATTCCCCGTAAATTCACCAAAAATTGTTTTACTATAATTTTCATCAATCGGCATTCACAAACACGTAAATACAAAATTAAATTAATTTTGAGTTACATATATACTGAAAATCGTTATAATTAATGAAATGATCGCAGATTTATTAATATATATACATGGAATAAAGCTTGTTTACTAAAAAATTTAAAAATATTATTTATGTCAGTTTCTTTAAGGAGTAAGAAAGTTTACATTTCGTATATTAAATAAACGAGCACCCATTATAGTATTGTGGAAATACTTCCAGATCATTAAAATTTATTTCTATGGGTCTCTTTTATGGTGCAGTTCTTTAGTTAAATAAAGTTTGTACTATTTTCCTTATTTATGCAATCATTTTTCGAATTTTGCATAATTGCTTTGTCATTTATTGAATAAAAATGGTAATTCAGTAATCTTGGAGTAGCAATTTTGAAAATAACGAGTATTAAAAAATAAGAGGTAGCTCCTTCGATAAATACAAGATTTAATCACCTAATTATATTTTTGTTTAAATGTTTTTAAAGGTTTTTATGGAAATTGACATATCAGTAACTAATTATTCGTTATTTAGTTATAAATCGCTTGTTTATTAGAATTTAAAAGTTTTTGAAAAAATAAACTCATTATATATTGACAGAACTTGTTCATTCTCAAATTTCTCTTTTTTTTGTAAAATAGAACTATTTAAGAAAGTTAGACTGCAAGTTTTTCTGGATTCAAAGTTTCCTCATAACATCTCTAACAGCATTGTTGAAGGGCTGAAAGAAGGCAAAAAGTTGTGCAAATAGGTTTGTCTAAACAAAATGGTATGGTAAGTATTTATATACATAAAACAAAGAATAAAAAAAACGAAAACATGTGCAGAATGCATTTCTGCTACGAAGATGACACACACATGCAAAATGGAAAATAAATTTATGATTCGATAAACATTCCCTTGTGATTTACATTGTTTACATTTAACAATAATTTAGAGTAACTAAAGGAGACAAGCATTTTATTAATATTGTCTATTTCCATAATAACAGATGTGGACAAATTATAAATAATGGTTTTAAAAGAAGTTTAAGAAAAAGCCCATTTGAATATTTTTTTATCACATCTAGTTCAAGATTAGTTCCAAGCATTATCTCATGTCATGTTTTCTCTCGGGATAATTATCCTGGGAATAGAATTTACTTGAAAAGTTATGATTACTTCATAAATTTTAGTAAACAAGCAGAAATATTAAAAACATCTTAATTATTGTTTTGTCTAAAATTTATTAACAACATTTATTACTGCACTTCAATAAAAACTTATTTTAATTAAATTCCATTTGTTGAATCTTCCTCAAGGCTTAAAATAATTTTTTTAAATATCTCATCATAAGAATGTGATAACAAAAATTTAAATTAAAAAAAAAATTACAAATATTTTGCTTTATGTTATCAGAATATTAACTGCGACACCATCCGAGTGATATTTTCGAGGTACTTTGCATTTGAACCACCACACGAAAATTGTTTGTAAATATATTTTGATGCATTAAGTCCAGATTTTACCATAAATTTATAAAAGTAGACTAAAGTAGATTTGCTGTTTATATCCTTTATACAAAAGTATCTAATCACTAATTGTATAAAGATAAAGCTCACAACGGATTAACATGTTCTGTTTATATTGGTCTTTCATTAATGTTTTCAAATTGGAGAAAATATTCAATGCTAATATTAAAAAGTGTTATCAATTTAAAATTGTACAAACAATATCTTATATTGAATAAATTACAGTTCTTTCGGATTTCCACGGATTTCTTAATTAATAACAAGGCGTTTCACTATTCCGCAGCATCATCAATACTGATTAAAAATACAAAAATTAAATATTAAAAATAAATCGTATTGGGAAAAGCAATATTTATATAATATTTTATAAGTATATAATAAATCTGTCGATATTAAAAAGGAAAATGAAAACAAAATACTATGAAGGGATTACAACTAGGAAGAAATGCGTTACGTTCACATTTCTATAGTACGCGATATTTATTTGAAATAAATATTTTTTAAATAATAACAGAATTTTTAGATAAATTTGTTCGTTTGAAAATTTAATTAATTCAACACATGTTTAAATTAATTAATTAATGTGTAAACTATTTTAAATAACTTTTTATTCGAATGGAAAATCGGAAGTTTGAAATGTAATGCATGTTAATCCGTTGTGGGCTGTGTAGAAATTATTGTAGATCGTTAGGGTGGTTTTAGCAAATGGATTGTAACATAGCGATGTATGTATATTTTGCACATCCCTGCCAGAAGCAAATTCGTTAATCCCACTGCTAAGAACATTGCAGGGTTAGGTGGTAAGGGAAATTATAAAATGGATTGGCGATAAATACGTTTTGGATGCAAAGTCAATAGCAGAGAGATTAACTGCACGGTGCTCCATGCAAAATAGCAAATCTATAGCGATACAGTCACATGGTTCCCTTGTGACTGGTAGGCTGTGGCGCTGAACTTTCTAAACACAATATGCGGTATCTGTGTGCTTTTGGTATTTTCAGTCCTTATGATCTAAGTATTAACATGTAACATGATCACTCTATAATAGCTAACACGTCACGTGCATTATGCGATTTTAAATCATGTAAATATGCTGCTTCATTTAATACGAATACAAATCAAGCTAACGTAACGCATTAAAGTACATATAAATGCTATATTTGGCGATAATGAGACAAAAACAGATAATCTGTATAAAACTATCAAACATACATATCTTTAGTGTTGGACAAAAGTTGTTGAAACAATTTACAATTTTTGCAACCAAATCTATACTCTTTAAAAAGAAAAATTTAACAAAAAATATCTCGAAACTAATCATGCTATATGAAATAAACTTAAAATTTCTAATAAATTAGACTAAAACAGGTCAACTTGGCACTTTAGTAAATTAATTTTGTTGACATTTTTATGTTCAGGGACACATTTCCATTTAGATTTTATTCTTTCCTTTTTCTGCATAATATAATCATATTTTATGCTGGAAATACAATATCTTATAAGATTACTAAAATGAAACTAGTTATATATTTACTTATATAAATTATTTTTGAAAAAAAAGTGAGAAATCTAACTGAAATGTGAATGTGTTCATCCAATTCTATTAAGTCAGATACATTTAATTTTTTGAATATTTGTGAAAATATTCGTTTTCAATTTTAGGTGCAGATAATCAAGAAAAAGTAGGAGTAATTTTTATATAAATTTTAAATATAATAATATTTTATTTATGTATGTATATAATATCCAACACTGATGTACAATGAATTTGAAAATTTAAAAAAATTAGATCTATTGTTGGTTATGTTTTAATATAGGTGTAGTTGTTTAATATTTTATCATTAAAATTAAAATTAAGAAAAAATCACAAACTAAATTTTTAAGATGATTTATATTTGTACTCTGCGTATTGTATTTTCCGAAATTGAATAATCATTTAAAAAAGAAAAGAGTTTTATTAGTGCGCATTTTCTATCAAAAGTGTAAACATTTTATTTTGTAATTACCTGTTCCTTTTTAAAATGGCAACAATCTGCATTTTTTATTTTACTCTATAAGCTTAAAACTTTTTCTCTCATTTGATGCAAGAATTTGGAGTATGTTATTCAAAAATTGCAATTACTTTTACAAGTTATTTTCTCGACAGCTAAGTACACAAGGTGCTTAAACATAACACCAACATTAGATCTAATCTTTATTTTTAATTGGTCACGGGATAGCATACACTTTCATCGAACTAAGTTCAGATTTAATTATCTGTTAACTGGATGAAAGTGTGAGCTGTAATAGAACATCACACAATCTGATTTTGCAACATTATCAACAAGCATTTTAGAAGCAAATGAACACGTATCGTCAGCCCAATTAATATCCAGCTTTAATGTAAGATGTGTGTCGTATCCGAAATGTTTAAAACCGAGAAAACGCGATGTTTAAAAGCGCAAATTGTGTGTTTAATAGGGTGCTATAGTATTGAACTATGGTGTGACCGGATGCTGGTGTGTAAAGGCATGTGATGTGGCACAAATAACATGTATACATTACAGCAATACCTGGTTGCCGTCATAGGTCCAGCTACCAAACTTCATGTCACAGTGTTGGTCATCAAAGGGGAACCACGTAATGTCTATCTTGCATGTGCTCTTGAAGATACCCGGAGGGACGTACAAGCAGCTGCCGTTATGTTTGACCACAACGTTTGTTTGGAAAGTCCCGTCGAAACCCTCATCAGCACTTCATAACAACACAAATTGTTAATATCGGCGCTGAAAACTTACACCTTGATCGGATTGTCAGAGTGTACGGGACTGAAGCGCGCGCGTTCTTGTGCATGCAACAATCATCCACTGCATCACATCGCAACGCAACACTGACATCGTACGTACAACAGGAAACAGCTATAGGCTATAGTCAGTTAGCAGGTCTTATCCAACATGAGCATTTTGGGTACTAGCCATCAACCTTGTACCAGTACCGTAGGGGTATTGCATTGCCACTATCAGTGTACATGGGTACCATAGTTCTTATTGGTATTAGTAGAGCACATTTGCAGTGACCACGCTATTCATTCAATGCAGCCAAGGGGTGGTTTTTTTTTTATAGCCAGTGTTATTCAGTAATAAGTGATGTTTACCCGTCAGTGTTTTAATTTAATGGCGTACGCCTTTATTCTTTTGATTTTATTTACGACCGCATGTCTTATTTATCTGTAATATATATTAAATATTCTTGTTTAGTTGTTAGATTTAGTTTAGTCTTGTTTTTATTTTCAGTGCTGTTATAGAGAGAGTTTTCAGGGACGTTCCGGCCCAACGGGAGTCGAAGTTTCAAACTGCTACCAGCCGCACAGAAATGAAAAAACATAGCATTTACATGCGATGCAATTTAATTTTATATAAAAGAGAAAAAATGTCTTATAATAATAAAAAAAATGCAGATTTGATTGGAATCAATGTAGAAATGAAGAGTATGATTCATGAAACTTAGTGATAGAGTTAGCGTAAGCGTGTGTGTATAGATATATAGATAGAGAAGTTACACGGCATCCGGTATCAGTCCGGTGTTCGACTCCGGAGGGTCGGAAGTAGCTGTGGCCCACAACAACGGCTAGCTGTCTGTGTACTTCCCACCCAACTTTCGCAACATACACACTGATGAGGCATTCCTAGCTAGGCCATGATTCATTGTATGAAGAACAAGCTTAATCATCCTTACAACATTCCCTTTAAAATTGCGACACATATTAAATACATAAATTTGCACCAGAGGGCTTTCAATTAAAAATCGACTTCAACATTTCCCATCTTTAACTAAAACAAACATATTTCTGGACGACAACGATTTCAAAATAAGGTTATGGGAAAATTCTGGAATTGATTATCTCCCTGTTTCACTCTAAAAGTAATAGAAGAATATTTGAATCAAGCAATTGGCAGAGACCTAAGTTTATAGAAATTTTGTACAATATATTCCAATCTTTTACATATGTGCATCTACCGTTCCTTATTTGATCTTATTTAGAAAATATAAGCTAACAGCTTTATGATTAAATTTTAACATTATTCAGTAATGGGAAGCTGACAAGAAAATTGAGTCTTCCTAGTTCATCTTGCATATTTATTTTGAAATGGTACCGAAAACAATTTTAACGGAAAAAGTAAGAAGAAAATTAAGAGTTTCCAAAATTCAACATAAATATATTCACGTGTAAAACCAAACGGGTCAAACTCCTTCCATACGTTTCTGAACATTTAAATTTTCTTTTTTAGTTTTGTAATTTTACGATTGTCTTTGGATGGCACTACATATTTTTTTTATAATTACTGTTAAGAAGTTCTGTAAGTACACTTTAATTAAGTTATTTTATAATTGGTCGATAGGAAGTTTTAATTACGTCGAAATTATTTGTCTCGTTAACAAACGAAAAGTAATAACAAAAGGAAAGAAGAGAAAATTATTTTTAATGCCCTTGGTCTTTGTATCCTAAGATAGCTGGAATTTCTCGGAAAAAAAATCTAGGAAAGTTATATAAAAAAATTAGAGGGAACATTGTCTTGTTGCAATCAGAAAGAAAGAAGGAATTGCTGTGATTTATCGATCGTTTTTTTAACTCATACAATGAAACATGTACTTTTACAGTTGAGAGGGTGACTATCCGAGTCACTGAAAATTACATCCAACCCGCGGTATATCTCATTTGAGCATCAAGGCGTTCCTTTCCGCGCGCCACTCTCATTATAAGAACGCGACGAGCGGAAAGAAAGAGCAAGTACTGAACATACACTGGAGCTTGTATTACCCCAGCAATTATTATTTACAGTGACTATTAATAGAATGCGAGACAACCATTCTTAACATCACAATGCTTATACAACATTTGAAGCAACAAACAATTGTAGTCTTGACGCAAAACGATACAAAAAAAAATGGAGATGTTGAAAATGGTTCTCTTCAAAATATGGCAACTAAATGCATGCAATTGAATGACGAATTATTTTATGGTGTCATATTATTCTCATTTATCATCGTGAACATGTAAATATTACATACTCATGTTTACAATAAATTGCAACCATATCTTCTAAACAATGAAATTACAGGCAAGGCACTAAACTTGTTACCTGTTATACATGAGCACGTCTGGTTTCCATAGCTTATTAGGTGTAATCCGTAAGTCTTTAACTCCTCCATATTCGGACTCATTCCACCGCAGATTGTAATCATTCCATTCCTGTGAATATAGATTGAATCAATATTATCAAAGCATGTTGAACCCATTACATAAAATATACAGATGCACTAGTATGTATATATGTTGGGATGTTAGTTTGTAATAGATTTTGCAAAAAGTTAATTACAACTACAACAACTTAACTTCTGATTGGTTTTTACTATTTTCACATCTAAATTTAATCAGAAGTTAAATTGAAAATACAACACAAAACATTTATAGTGCATGAGAATCTACATACAGTGCTTTTGATAGCTTACAGCCACTAAAATGCCAATTTAAAGCCTCTAGCGACCCGCCGCTATTCTCTCCCATAAAATACGCGACACACGTAACTGAAACTTTTAAATTTGTTCGATGGGCCATTTGTGCTGGAAATCAAACGCAGGTGGTGTTCAATTGATGGCGGATGCGCCGGGAGAGCGAAAATAACAGCGTTTCGAAAGATACACCCAAGGGATGCGAACATGCATTCAAATGGATTCGTGCGATGGGACGTTATTTTTTAAATATTGGTTTATTGATTTTTTTATTAGGCGTAAGTTTAAGAAGAGTAATTCAATTTATTTTCCACGTGTTTATTTCAATTACAAACTGAAACAAATAAAAATTTCTGCGAATGAGGAAATGATTTGGCCGGTTTAGGACACGCAAATTTATGTATTCGGCTTTTGATTAATTAACATTCGATTAATCCAATTAAAAACATTGATTACCAATGTATGCTGAGTAAGTCATTAAGTTGAAATTCTTCGATATATCAGAAACGATTGAAGATATCTAAATATATACTTTTCATTTATTTTTTTCTCTAGATCCAGATTTTACTTTGCTTTAAAATTCCCTACATCAAACAAATATAATCATAAGAATCAGTGACATTTCGAATATATAATTAACGTATTGATTGACTTTTGAAAATTTTAAAAATATTTTTTCCATCAGGTAATCTCTTTTCGTACCAAGAAAAATTTTAGATTATTTTTGATTGCGTATTTAATCTAACAGTAAACTCACTACCAATTAGTTATTAATCAAACGTATCAAATATTATTTTATATATTTTTTTAATAACTAAAGAATATACATATACTATTGAATAATATTAACTTTAAATGAAAAGATATTAAACAAGATGAAATACTTTTTATAATTATGTTTCCAAATAAAATATTTAATTATATATAAAATATAACATCTAACTAATGGAAACAAAAGAAAATGAATATTAAAAAGAAAATTTAAGCAATGTATTTAATGAAAAAATAATGACAAGATTTTTTTTTCATTTTCATTCCGAATGCATTACTAAGTTTCATTATTTCAAATGAACAAAATAAAATCTTAATGGCAACTGGGAAAGACACGTTCAAGAACAAGTTCTTTTTGTTGAATTTCCGCATATTTTCCTGCATATTTCAATAAAAATATTTTTGTAAAATACAACATTACTCAGAAAAATATTATTTCCTGCGATTTCTATGATTAAAATATTAATATTTCAAAGTGATATTTGCAATAATATATGTATATAAATTTTGATATATAGCGCCATCTATACGATATGTAAATATTACCCTGAAGTGTCAGTTAAATAAATTTAACCGAGTTCAATACAAATTTATTCTATTCATAATCAATTAATAGGATGAAAATACAAATTTTAATTATGTTAATATTTTAATAACTATTTTAATCTTCTTATGTGAAAATTACAATTGTTATAATTTAGTATTTATGTTTCTGGTTCAATTTTAGGTGATTAACTTTACTTGAATATTATTGTTCGCTACAAAAAATATTGAATAAAATTCGTTTGAAAAAATATAATCATAATTAATTTATTTTTGCTTCATATGACACACCATCATGAAAGATTTTTAGTAAAACTACACAATTCAGATTATAATTTTGTTTTTGATTTGTGCTTACAAATTCCACCAAATTCGATATGACCAGAGCTTAATATTTTAAGCGGAAAGTCCTCTAAACTTTCATGTTAAAAGGTTTTAAATTTTTGTTAAGCATATTATGGAATTAAGGTAATCTATTAAATATATTTCATTTTATGTTCAAAATCTGCTTTCCATTAATTCAAATGTTAAGTAGATTATGAAAAAATAATCTTTTGAAATTATACTAATTATTTAAATTTAAGCTTTATTGTTTTCATATGTCGAATAAAAGCTTATAAAAGAACGGATTTTGTTTTTAAAGGGATTTTTAATTATTCCATTACCAAACCATTATACCAGTACTCTATTTACGAACACTATTGCGAAAATTCTAAATAAGTTTTAATGATTTGTTTCAACGAAAAATGTGGAAAGGCAGCTTTTCATGTTGAGGCCATTTAAAAAACTCTGTTGTGGTGCAGCTATTTGGAGCCCGAATTCGACTTAAGCAGGTTAAAATACATAACAATAACATGGTATGGTCTATGTTATAGAAAAATTTTTTTAGAGACTTGTGTAATGGAAGAGATTTCATAAACTAAATGAAGTAAGCTCAGGTAATGCAATAATAATTGCAATCCACAAAAAAAGAATCCGTTCTTTTCTAGACTTTTATTAGTCCAGTGAAAATAATAAAGCTTGTATTTAAATAATTGATATAATTTTATTTTTTCATAATTTATTTTACGTTTTAAATCACAAAAAGCAGATTTTGAATATAAAATAAAATATATTCAATAAATTACCGTAATTCCATAATACACTTAAAAAAAATTTAAAAGCTTTTAACATAAAAGTTCAAAGGACTTCCTGCTTAAATTATTAAGCTGTGGTCATATCGAATTTGGTGGGATTTTTAAGAACAAAACAAAAATAAAATCAATTCATTTAATAATGTGAATTATAATCTGAATTGTGTAATTTTATTAAAAATATTTTATGGTTGCAGCAAAGATAAATTAATTTCGGTTATATTTGTAATATTGTGCAAAGAGTTGAATTTGGATAAAGAAAAAAATCAACATATAAATTTTACAAAGCTAAACATTTTTCAATTCAAACTTTGGCATTATGTATTATTATTCACTTATATTCTCTTTTTTAAAATACTGTTTTGTTCTAGGAAAAAAATTCCATTTATTGTCATAGACTATTGTATTGAAATAGCATCAAATTGAAAGAGATTTTCCAATTTCAAATCTGTAATAAGCTTGGGGTCATTTTTAGTTCAAAGGGCTGCATATGAATGGAAAAAATGTTCATTCATCGATAGTTGAATAGTTTAGAAATGTACTGCATTGAAAAGCCAGGTCATCGACATATCAATAATAATATTTCAAATACATTCCGACAACAAAATTTTGTTCTATTCATAAATTTACAACCGATATTTATGTACGAGTACACATGAGTATACGTAGGATGTTCTATAAATAGTAAACCTTCAATAACTCCATAGAATCATTATTCGTTTTATGTTGTTCGATTTTTTTTTTATTTCATCCCCTGCAGATTTGAAAATATTAAAAAATATATTTATCATCCACTGCATCATTTCCATTCAACGAAAATAAAACTTTAGAAACATATTTATAATTGTGAAGATTGAATTTTTTTTACCAATGGGAATTGATCACCTTCCGATTTCTTTCTCTTTTTTTTCTGTCTACATAAAAGAAAAAGTTAAATCAGAATTATGTGTATTTACGCTATACAAACTTTTTTTATATCTTTGTAATGTGCCGAATTTAGTTTTAATTATAAATAAATAAATTCAATATTTTCATTTTAAATGTTCATAATTGCTACTTAATGAAAGGTTAACAAAAATAATTGTTCCATCTTTTTTTAAGATTTTAATCAATTATGTTGTATTGTTTCAACCATTTGTAATCATTTTGTTTACATTGATTTTGCGATGATTAATTAATTTTATTTTTGTCTTCAATTAATTATCTTTATTTCCATTTTTGAAATTGTTAATTGTGACCTCGTTTTATTTTAATTGATTATTGTGTACTGTCAACACATTTATTTAATTATTTGGTTAGTGACAACTGTTCTTTTCATAAACAAATATAATTATAAAATTAAATTTGCATATTAATGTATTTATTGTATATTTCGCATTTTCAAAATTAGAATTGACGCTATTAATTATCGACATTTTCATCGAACTCAATTGCGTGCATAACAAGCAAACTCGTTACTATTAATTAGACTCTTCAATATTATTCATATCAACAGAAATAGCATGTTTTAAATGATGCATTAATGATTTAAAAATATAATTTCAATAAATATTAAAGTAACTTTTAAATTATATCCATTACACACATAAATCTGGAAAATCTTTGCTGGTTTTGTAAATGAAATTCAAGAAAAAACTTATAATTTCTGCTAAATAAATGGTTTAAGCTTAGAAATAACTTTCCTAGGATTACATAATTTAACATAATAGGTAATGTTTGTTTGTAGTTGAAAATTCCTCCACGTTTAAAGGCATTTAATTCTTTACACAAGCAGTTATGGTATTCTGCAGTTTATTGCAATCATTATTGCTTAGAGAATCGTGTAGTATGCACCTTATGATTATTATGTTTATTATAATTTATTGTACTTGAATTATTAGCGAAGAGTCTTTATAAAGTTTCTACTTTGACGTTTTATCATGTGTTTGTAGACGTAACAATAAGAAAGTATTAATACACTTCTAGGTACTGGAATTTCATTTAATGTGAAAATGTGATATGTACGGATATTTTGAGTTGTTTACTCATTCGATTAATCGAAAACGGTTCTTGAAAAGCCGATTTTTTAAAAATTTATTTGCATGCCCTAGTCCGATTGAAATAAAAAATAGTGAATGCTACGGCCTATAGGACTGAATGGGGTGTACTTTAACTAAATGCGAATACAGAGCGAAATAATAAGAAAATATAATTTGGTTTTCAGATTATGATTAGAAGCGTTGTTATCAGTAAATGTATATTTAAATTAACTCACACACACGGCAGTCTATCCAACAGTTTCGGTACACTTCCTGCGGTTTAGGTTTGGATTTGCGGGTTTCTACGATTACAAAAAAAGAAAATAAAAACGATTTCTCGAGAGTTTACTAGAGCGCTCGGGTCAGGTCTGGTCTCTTAACGGCTGATCTAGTCCTAACTACCCTAACTACTAATTCTAGAAGGCAAAGGCCAAATCGGCCGAATATTCGCGTTCCTACAAATACCAATACCAATGCCATTCCAAATATGATAATAGTACCGAGCATGAAATAATGCTGAATACTCTGCAATACACTAAATCAACTTTTACAGGAGGCATAACAAAGTTTAACGCAACTCAGCTATAATCGACGTTACAACAAGATACAAATATTACTAGGTTGATAAAGGAGCACACCATCATTCGTGTAGGTTCGATTAGCTAGAAGGTACAAATGAAAGAAGATTGAAGTATACAAGAATTTGCAACCAACCAACTGCCGTGTGTGTATATGTGTTAGTTATTTAGTTGGTTTTCACTTACCAAAGAAAGCCAAATATTTGTTATTAGGAGTTGATTCTTCTCGTCCTATGGTAAAACAATAAAAGGGAAACATCGGTAGTTAGTCACATGACAAGGCATGCATACGACGCACAAATCGGCCGAGCCTCACTTCGTTTCAATCGCGTATAAAGTTTTTTTCATTTCGACTTTTCCGACGGAACTGACGACGTAACCGCGCTAACGTACTCAGGAGACTCGACCAACGTGTCGGCAATGGGACGGGAAGTTGCTTTACCTTTATACGTAGGTAGCATACAACCCACCCCATCGCAAAGAGCTATACGTCCATAGCCACATAGCTCAGAAACAAACACTAACGCAGCTGCAAAAATTGAAATTCGAGCTGGATTTTACTCAAACTCCAAGTGCAACTACGAACATCTAGTGTTTGCTCTGCTATAACACTGCGAAGGCTGCCTGGACCACAAGGCACTTACCAAATTTAACCAAGCGTTTGTCGTGAGAATCTGATTCTTTTCGTCCTAGACAGGGGAAAACAATAATAAAACAACAAAGCCACATAATTTTACACCCTCTCCGAAAATAATAATTTTTCTCATATTTTTTTTAAATTTTGTTTAACATTTAATTAATTTAACTAATTAATTTTCAAAACGTAATACCTCATTCCGACACGCAATCAATCCTTGTCCAACTATATGAATTCATATGCATGTCATAACTTCATTAAATTTTAGCTGAATCCAATTAGTTTGCAGTGTAAAATTTTAAACTTTATTGTAGATAAAAATATACTAACCACATCTATAATTTGCTGTAAAGTTAGGCCGAACTTGACTTCCAATGGTTCCGACTCGTTGGCTACGGGTCTTTCCAAAACATTGTAAGGGCCGAGCAAGTTGTTAAGGAGCCGCTTTTCATGCGGCCCTTGCTCCGAACCTAAAACAAACATAATTTAGATTAATTGTACTCAACAACCCTTCATAGTTTTTTTTTTGTCGATGATTCACATAAAGAATGCAATGAAGTAGTTTATGGGTCTGCATGGAGATGCAGAATTACGGGGGCTACTTCTAAGTTTGAATGCATTTTAATTACATCGTATTTAATACTTTGCTAAAATCTATTTTAGCTTGTTCAGGCAGGTATACATAATTTGTTTTCGCGAGGGATTAGGGATCTGACAGTTGGAATAGGTCACATATGAAAGTTTAACTTAGATGAACTAATAATAAATTAGGAAATTAGGTAAGGTTAAAGCGTGTGCAATCAAATATTGATATTTGAAATATGAATACAGGAACAAAATATCATTTTTAACTAAAATTTAAATTTTTTGTTATAACATTTAAATAACACAATTTAATATGAATATTTTCTTCTACTACTTCATATACTAGTATCTAACAATACGCAAATTAAATCCAATGCCTGAGATAGTTTACTGAATCTAATTAATGTTCTGGTATTAAAATTGACCTTGTACGAATGCTTACAATTGCGTTTAAGCGAACTAATGATGTGGTTAATTAAAATCAATCAAAACAATCAGATACATGTTTAATTTAATTTAGAGAACGACCTTGGCAGTTTCAAATTGCAACATCAAAATTATTTCATGTGTGTTTTGTTTTAAACTTTATATATAAAGCCCGATTTCACACTTACCTAATCAAATATTCTATAATTGGACTAATATTTGTTAATAAATGGTAGTTCGCAAATGTTTACATTGATTTATCCACATCGGATCAGGCCATTCGTATTCGAACATAAATAGAAAATATTTAATCACAGTTATAGTTATGTGTATATAAAATTAGAAAAATATTCAAACTGCTCATTTTTATTTAAAATCATATGAAATTTTTAATTATATATAAAAAAATAATCAACTGTTTTCTAAATTTTTAACTTGATGGTACTTCAATCCACAAAATCAAAGGAAGATATTTGAATTTAAAGAATTTGTGCAATTTAAAAATACTTAAGCGACATATATATATTACATAAAGTAAGTAGGTACAGACTTGTACTCTAATGAGGGAAATCGCCTTAACAGAACGTCGAAATGAAGACTTTTCTTCATTTTATATTTTTGTAGCAAATCTTTGCAATTATACGTATCATTATATATTAAGTATCATTATAGTTAAAATTATCGAAATTTCCAATACATAACAAAAATGTTTTTAATTTGTATCTTAACATTATATATATTAAAAATGGTTTAGAATTGCTTTTTTTTATAATGGCATACCGTGGTCTGATTTAATTAGTGTGTTCAATACAATAATGTACATACATATGCTGTGTGTAATGCTAAATATGTTAGCGCATTTAAGCTCAAAACAGACAATCGACCACATAACAACAAAATTGTGGTTTGTCCATAATCGCATGTATTGAATAGTTGACAAAATCTATTATATCACAAAATTTTCATTAATTTTCGATTTTTGCTATGGTATATTGCATCAAACACAAAACAGAATATCATGTATGTATATGTTGGTTAATTTGTGGTTACCTGTCGGTTAGTTAATTATTCCCATGCACAAAAGCATTTGGAATGTTTTATAACATACAAAATTCATTGCCAAATACAAATAATCAAATCGCACTAATAAAGTATATTACAGTAAAATTAATAAATATTATTGAAGTATGTACTTTTAAGTTTTAATTTACAGAATTGCCTTTCAATCACTTCATAATTATTTAAATGAATCATTTTTTAATTAATTTCCAATTTATTAAATGGATGTTTTAACACCGCACTAAATTTTCAATTTATTTTCGTTTAAATTGTAGGTACTTAAACCTTTTCATTTGTATTATTAAAAATTCCGCAAAATTAAAACAATAAAATTTATGAATAATTCCCATCGTAACAAGATAATTAAAAAAACATCAAAGAATCTAATAAAAATTTGAACGAGGTACTTAGTTCAAGAAGCTTAACAGCATATGCTTAAGGCAAAGATAAGTGCTTTCGGGACTTCAAAATGTACATATCAAACAAAAGTTTAATTTATCATATAAATGCAAAAAGGCGTATATTAGATCTACATTTAATGATAACAATTGATAAAAAAAGAAAATAGTTAAGCTTTTACAATAGTTACATTTTTAGATTATTTCTTTCAAAATTTTGTTAAGCATTTGGGATGTCTAAAAACCAATGAAACATTTTTATTTTGTCAGCTGTTTGAAACCTTTTTTGATAAACTATAAGTAATTTATACGAAAAAGACGTCAATTGGGAAGAATATTTTTTCATTAATAGAGAATTTTGGTAAATAAAAGAATAGAATAATTAATTTTTTTGGCTGTTACATTTTTTTAGCCAAAAGATTAATTACTTAATGATTACAAATCGAAAAAAATATATCCGTTTTTTTTTAATGAAAATTTACATTTCTTAATAACTTATTAGAGGAATCCAGATAATTTGATACTTTAAAATTACATTTTCCTTTATTTAATCAGTTTGCGACGAATGAATAACCTAGCCGAGTTTAAGCAATCAAGATATTAAAAAATTAAAAATTGCAATTAGCGTCTCTTCTATTCTTATATCGTAATGAATTTAGAGAACATTATTAAAGAAATTTAAATATTAATTTATAGATTTTGCATCTAAATGAAGATTTTACTTGTTTCGTCCTATATAAAATCAACATTTTTTTTTAATTTTGTAAAATAAGTTTTTTTGTTTTGAGGTAACAAGAAATAGGCAAGAATTAAAAAACATTTTTTGTTAATAAATCTATAAATGTTAGTAGCAGTGAATACTGTAAGTTATCAGAGAGTTTATTTAATACATTAATAATATCTTTTGTGTATATCTCTAATAATGTTTCGAAAAATTGATAAAATATATGTACACGAACTTGAACTTAATGGGTGTGCATCACAAGATCGATTAAGTGAGAAAATTTTCAGGGTAAATCTACATAATTTATTCTTAAACAAACAGGCTAATTCAAGACTAGTACGGTGGTGGTGTGCAAGGGCTAATTAATAGTTCGCCTACATCAAATAGACTTAGGTAAAGATTGATTAACAATGTAGATTTAAAGTATCTCATGAGAATCAAATGTAGGGCAGGCGTCCCTTTGCACAATGAGATGAATAATGAGAATTTCTTAATGTACCTGCAATCAATAAAACCCAATATAACCATTGCATCTTTACACCAGGCCGGAATTTATTACTTGATATTTATAAATAGCAACGAGCAACCTGCCAGAATCCCAAATAAAGTATTTTGAATTTTATTAAACACTTATCGATTATTGATTTCGAACGAGATCATATTTTGGCCTGCAACCGACATGAGTTTGATTGATAACATGAATTTGAAGATATGTACATAAAGTATATGAAGAGTATGGGTTCTTGAAGAGATTAGACTTTAATTAAGAGCTGGAAATGAAGACTGGTATGGGCTATCAAGCATTTTCAAAGTGTGAATCATTCATGAATAAGCTGCATTAAAAATGAATGTTCTTGGGCGCATGGGGAATACACATAATTATCAGGGAGCAGTGCAATCTCCAAGCTAACCAAACTGACGTACGTGATTAGTGAGTTTAATTGGAAAATATGGCACCACACATGCAATTACAAAACGTCCAACCCATTCCATTAAAGGCTCGAGATTTTAAAATGATTTTTGAATTGGGTAGAACGTGCTCCAGATACAGGAGGCTGGATTTTTTTCGTGCTAAATAGGATTACATTATAAATAGATTATTAAGCTTCGTAAGCCTTTGGGATCAGGCTACTCAATGTAAACAACCAGCTGACCTAATTTTGACAAGCAGTCACAAAGAGTAAGATTTTTAAATGAGTGTTTCTATTAATTTAAAAGTAATGTAAGGTAGTCGCGACCAAGTTATATTTTGCGACTGGTACCTAGGTCTTAGTTTTGGTGTTTTGGTGGTGAATCGTCCTCGTGTAAGAATGTTATTTTTTGGATGTGATTACCTGGAGGCATGGTGATGAGTAGGAAGGCAATGGCCAAAAATGCCAGTGCTTGCTCGCACGGAATCATCCTAGCTCGATCCGGGACAGCTCATGTCTTGTACGACAGTCCTCCAGACTTGGCCGTCATGCCACTAGCCCTATGCAGGCCCGTCACACGCCCCCCGATTACAAAGCAGGTAGAAAATTTTACCTACTACTAGCTTAGCACGGCTTGCCGCACTCGCACTAGTATACTGCCCATTTCACCTATGACCAGTGATATAGTTGGGCGCACTGCTCTACGGCCACACTGATGCTCGAGGACGAGGATGAGTTGCAGGAGGCGGTGCGAAATCAATATGGACCAAATGCGCGCGCTTAGTCCCGGGGTATCCTGCTCCTGCAACCGCTCCGGGCCCGCAGTGAACATTACCAAAACGCACGCGCTAAATCTCTCCCCATACTTTTTATTCTTCTCACTCAATCTCCATTCTACCATCTACGACCTACCACCATTCGCAATTACAACTGCGCGCCTGATTGCGGATTTCTCCTTCCACTATATTCATACATAGAACATACATAGTATATACCTATTAAACCTTTGCCTATCTTCTCCCACACAAATCGTCTCACTCATTCCATTCTTCCTACGCCCCTTCGTTGTCTCTCCCTTTACCGAACACCCTCCACATTCACTTGAAATTTCTACATATCTAACCAATGTTAATATTACTCAAAATATCTAAACAATACCCACTGGGAGTCTCAAAGATAAACAATGAAAACATCCCCACCTATTAATATTCAATCAATATTTATCAAAATCAATGGCTTTTAATGGGGACGTCCTAGAGTATCCATTTAGAAGGGGTGGATGCTTAAAATATGTTTTTATCACCCAATTCAACTAAAACAAATAACACCCCTCGTAATCTAGGGATCTCCTCGTCTACTATCCCGCCACGTCAATTTGATTAGAAATTGTGTTCTTAACAAAAAAAAAGTCTCCCCCAGCCTCCAACATTTCAGTATTAGCGAGGTCATGATCGAATTCTATACAGCGATTTTTTGCGTTTTGAAAACTCCCGCGACAGGATAGTTGATAGCGAAATGTGAAATAAAATGTAGCCAGACTTTAACAAAAATAGATTTTCTTTTCAGCATGATGGATGAGTCTCTTCTATCTGTATTAATAAAATATCACCCACAAATTTCAAACGCTTTTCAATTGCAAATTTTTCGTGAGTTTTTCTTAATGCATGGCTAGATAACAATATAGCCCTAAAGGGGGTCATGCAGCCCCATTTGTACGACAACACACTAGGGTATTTTACAGCTTTTATAACATAACAAATCCCTCAAGTATTAAATTAAGACGAATTTTCTTCCAATCCCAATATTGATTATAATTTATTTTAATGAGCTCAGGGAAATCCCGGACTTACTTTGTTCCATTTACAGGACAGCCATGGGGGAGAAAAAAAAGTAAGACAAATTCAAAAAATCCAGAAACTGTTTTAATTAAATAAAAAGGGATTTGCAAAAAACTGAGTGCATTCACTTGTTACTAATTTTTAAAATATAGGTAAGTCCACCTAATGGACTTGTTTATAATGGAGTAAAAAAAATCTTAAAAATGAAAGCGTTTTAAAGATTCAGGTTAAAAATAATATTAATTATTAGCGGAAAAAAGAATTTAAATAAAAAAGAATAATTTACCATGTATGTCATTTTGAGGAAATTGTTGTTAGAATTAAAACGAGAATCCCGAAAAATGGGTAATGAATTTTTGATTAAGTTTATAGTTATTTTTTTAGTAAATTGAAATGTCCTAGTACTGTGTTTCAAATAGCCATTCTTTAATTCTTTGTTTAGTGGCCAATTCCATCACCCTACTACCAACAATATAAAAACCGTTTAAAGAAACTGTGCGGGTATGCGTCGTTCGGCTTCATTCATAGCGCCAATATGTTGCCCGTCGGGCGTCGAATACAACGTTATAGGTTTTACCAGCGCGAGGGGTTTGCAGCTTTACACAAAAAAACACAAATAAAAATTGTATTAAAGGGTGCAAAAAGTGCGACGTATATCTACCATTTACATATATTATAACCGTGTTTTAAGAAGAATTAAAATTTAACAACAATCAAAATTATCTTTAATAAGTTTTATCATCGATTTGCCCTAAAATGAAATAAAACTAAAATCATTGATTTATTTTAAAAAACAAACTATTTCTAAATAATATCCTTTTAAAATGATTGCTACAAAAATTCCTATTATTTATTAAGACTCTCCGTAAAAGTACTTTGGTGGAGATCCATTTGATCAACTGAACTTTTTATTCTGAAAGCTCTCGATATTATAACAGATTTTCTCGAATTTAAATTGAAGTGTTATCTGTTCCGCGTTAAGAATTTTCCCCTGATAAAATTTTAAATGGAAAAGGGATGGTAACTTTATATGTGAGACCTGATAAAGGAGAAAATTTATGATGTCCTGTTACTAGTGGTGAAGATAATTAATCTTAAACACTAACTTGTAATATACGGGGCACAATATAAATTTCCAGATGAAGTGGAGGAGATTTATAGCAGAAAGGGACAATATGCGAAATGGGCACACCCATTTATTTTTCCGTTAGATGTTACATTTGCGACATCTTTAAGAAAACCGCAAGTGGTCAGTTACTGGGAGACAAAGGAGGCAAAGCGTTTCAAACTGTTCATGCCCAAACAAACCCACGCTACCACCCACACACCACAAATACGCCAATATTTACTATTGCGCTCCGCAGATCTTTCTGAATGAATTTTACTGGAAATTGATTTTTCAGGAACTGTCCTATTAAATTCCGAGCATCGAATGAAATAAACTTTGCTTGATTCCCCTTACATGCAATTACATTAAAGCATCCTAATAAAATTAACTAATACCCAGTGTGAGATATTAATCTAGAAGTCAGCTTTGGGCCATTTTACACGAAACTGAATTTGTTATGACATTCCATTTTCTAAATACATCACTTCCAATGTAAAATATTGATTCTTATGCAAGGCCTGGCAATAACGATCACCCCTCTTTTTTAAATATTTTAACCTTCCATCAATTTAGAATTCGAAAAAGCTCGTAATAAATTAGTTTTAGTGGATGGATTGCTCTAATTGGTCTTTTCAATTTAGCAATGGTAAAATATATATCCAATTGCATTAGTTCTCTTGTAAGGTAAATTAGATAATTGTGGATACCCAAGAAATTACAAGCCCTAAAATCCTTGCTTAATCTGAGGGTTCACTACGCTGCTATTCAACTCTAATGACTACAAGTGTTAGTTTAATTTTCTATTTACTAAGCTAATTTATTTGCACAAATAAATCAACTCTATTCAGATAGTCTGTAACTTGCAGGATTTATAAATTGGCCCCATTTTTTATCAGTAACACCCCCCCCCTCCCCAACCCCATTTACTTTAATAATTGAATACAATACCATTCTTCTCTCTAATCCTACTTTTATGTTAGAACATTTACCACTTCAGTTTCAAGCTTTGTTTTCAAATAGGATTATAAGTAAGTTAATCCATCATCTCATAAGAAAGAAAACTCTAGTTTAGTGGTGAATTAATTTTTGTTCAAGCATGAAAGTGAAACAAGGGAATCTTTGTTTTTCCAAGAATGAAAAGAATGTAATTTACAATAACTCCCCGTCGCACTGTAATATCAGCAACCTTTTTTCCGAATGTAGGTCAAATTGAATGAATAATTTTACAAGTTACTAGGTCAATGTATTGACCCGGAGGTCAACCAAGTTCCCATACGTGCGAACTTTTCACTTAAAAAGACATAAAAAAATTCAATTGATTTTAATATTACATATGGAATTTGAAAAAGTTTCTTTTTTCATGACCTAATTTAAATGATCTTGTAGCAGACCAGTGCATAATTTAATCCATTTATAATTATTAGGTTAATGGCGAAGAACAAAAATAGGTATAATCTACCAAATTGCATTTCTAAGTAGAAGTTTTAGATAATAATTTAATTATACAGAACTAATAAATTACTGTCCCGGCGAATTCACCAAAAATGCTCGGTTTTAAATTTCGATTATAAATTAAAAGCTTAAAAACAAAAATTCACAACTCTCTATAATTAAAACCAATTCTAGTTTAATTAAATATGCCTGTATTTTAGATTAATTAATAGGGCCTTGTCATTGTTTTATTTTATAAAATTTTTTTTACGTTAACATTACTAAATATATAAAATTGTGTCCCATATTGATTAATACATAATTAGACAATTTGGGAGCAATTATCAAACTAATCCTAAACAACAGGTTTGAAAAAACTAAAATAATAACAACTTTCTTTTATGTCTTCCAATTATTTTGCTTATTCCATTATTAAAAAGGTAGGTAGATTAAATTTACTATGATTATTGCATATTCTTAAATTATTATGTATGCGCCCCGGATTTTTCCCCTTATTGTTAGAAATCAAAAATACATTCCGATGCATTTCAATCAATTTTTATTAATATTTTGTACAGTAAATTTCAATCTCCGTTTTCTACTATTCATTCCAAGAAATATTAAAAAGATTCACATTCGAGTGACTCGCTTTCACATGATAACGATTGGATAAACGTTCTCAGAAAAGATAATTTTATCTTAAATTACTATCGTAAATCCAGCGGTTGATATTTTAGATTCCTGGAAATGAATTTGTTAGAAAACATAATCAAAATGGTATATAATACGACTTCTTTAATTACATTTATTATTTCTATTTATGTATCATTTTCAAAGTCACTTCTAGTTTTTTTTTTATTTTGAAGTGTTTCAAAAAATAATTCTCTTAATGAACAAAAGAAACTTTTATTGTAAATTATAACTAATAATACACGAGGAGAAAATTAAATTTTTCTTTTCGAAAAGGCGCAATAAAATGGAACTTTGTATTCTAAGGCAGACAAAAACTATCAGTATTGCCTAGACGAGAAATAGTCTTTTTATATATCATGGCATTAAAATGGCATTTTAGTGCCGAGGTATATATTATATTTTTTCTGAAATAATTTAATATTCATTTTAAAGACATTTAAAAATCCTGAATTAGGTTAAATTGGAGTTATGCAACCAACAATACAGGTAGACTCATAAATAGATGG
>JAODAH020031697.1:0-16691 GCA_027574865.2 Coproporus ventriculus | reverse complement strand
TATATATATATACCCACCCACTAGGTAGCCCAAAATTTTGTTCGTTTGAGTGGTTGCATATATTTTATAAAAATTTCAAAAACCACCGGCGGCATTTTGCATAGTGTCAAAAATGACACACGAACAACGTGGCGATAGCTTGAAATATTTTCGCTCCGTAATATATAAAAAAATATTTTACTATATTGCGATGCATCATTTTTTTTTTTTTTTAGTTTACTTTAGTGTGATAGCGATCGTTATTACTATAATACTAGGAACGTGCATCTATTGCATAGCCATAAACTTTAGTTTGTAAGCTTCCATAAATCGCCCAAAGTTTTCCTATAATATTAGGAGTAGGAGTAGACTTTCTGGGTTTTATGTGCTTTGGATAAATGATGCTGCGAACTTTTGCCCTTATAATGCTGGACACATTGGTAAACTCACTTGTTAAAATTAGGATTCTTTAATTGATGTGGTTGTTCTGATTGTTCTGATTTGATAATTGGACATTTGATACTTGACATTTGACTTTTGAGAATTGACCATTGACATTTGACATTTTGACGTTTTGATATTTGACATTTTGACATTTGAAATTGACATTATACACTTCACGTTTTGATATTTATGTATATAATTTCAGGAAAATATATTGTGCAAGCTTGTATGATTACCCGTACTTAAAATATTTCTCTCATTAATTTTCTAAAACACTTGCTTCTATAGAGATATTTTGTTCCATTATGCAATCAATTGAAACGGAATTCTAAAATTGCATTTGTGATCCTATTATATTAATAATGAAAACATAAACAAACGGGAACATGATTTATTTTTATCGATACCTTAGTAATCGATTAGGGGATGACATTATGGGATGTAAGTAGAGCATGAAGATTTAACATATACAGTAGTTTTTTTTTTATTCAAAGAAGTAAAGTGTAAAATTTCATTAGCCTTTATACATGGAAAATGGTATAGATTTGTATACGCAAGAAATAAATATATGCTCACTTTTATTTATATAAGAGAGCGTAATGTGGAAGATACAAAATATGAATGTACTTGCTATTCTACAAGTTAGTTGAAAGCATTTATTTAAGGAGCATTTCCGTGCCAACGTAAATCAGTTGAAAATACTGAATAGCAATAAACTGTAGAATGTAAAGGTAGGTTAAATATTAAAATGACAAGTGGGTAAAATTTCAAAATAGGGTGAGTTTGCTAGTGGTTGGCCAAACTGATCGATAGAAAATGATTGACACTATTTGAAACTTTGCAGCTAGAAATTTTAAATCGTTTCTATCTGAGCAATGGAAAGCTACAAAGAGAAAAGGTTATATTGCAGAAAGTTCTAGAACAAGTATGTAGTGGCATACTGGCAGAAACTGAAAAAGTAATGTGGTCCGGCATCATTTTTCATTGTGTCAATACTCTCCGCGTTCAATTTGAGTTTGAGGCCGTTGCTAGATTAAAAGAGGATAGACTTCATCGCAAAATTATCCAAAACGTTCTGGGGGAATCTCAAAATATTGAAATTAATTAAAATCTCGAAGTCGATTTTTATTACGATTACAAAGGGAGGAATTTGAAAGGCGAAAGGTCGAAAAACTATCAGATACAATAAGAGACAAAAAGAGAAAAATAAAGAACCCAAATTGGCTATAGAAGATAAGTAGTACTATTGTGTTGTATATGATGATTCAAAAAAGCGAAAAAAATTACTGATTGTGAAATGACTTAAAGAGTTTTCACTCAATTTCTACAATCCTATTGAAAATATTTTATTTATTTTATTTTATTTCGATTCTTGTTTTAGTTTGTCAAATGAATATTTACTTTCTTATTTGTAAAAAATAACAAATAATAAACATATCATTGGATTAAAATTTATATCACCTAACTTTTAACCTTTAAAATCAAAATTACTGTTTAGGCTCAACAATTGCAGATACGAACCTGGTGCTATTTAATCAGGCCAACAAATGGTGGTCAACTACTGCCAAATATGTTAAAAAAAAAATATGTTTAAAAAAAAATAAGCCGGAAAAAGCATAGCGTATTTTACATTCACCTAAGAATCCACACTACAACTTCAAGAAAGTCTATGTTGTTAAAAATGAAAGTAAAAATTTTTCAAAAAAGGCAAACCGATCCCTTAAATATTCAATTCTTTTTAATTACCATTTCATTGATGAATTATTACGTTTATATAATATTCTAATCTAAATATTCTCATTTAATATCCACCATATAAAGTACAGCACTGTAGACAATTTTAGAAAGCAGTTTCTAACGGCAGTGTTAAATTTCACATAATATTCTAATGTTATTTACATCGCTATTATTAACATTAGGTCATAACGATATGCTTGACATACGAATTTTTCAAGTTCGTGAAAGTAAATCCATTCAGTGAGAATTATTTTTAACAAAAAAAAAACAATTCTCGTTATCTGGAACCCTGGGGTATTGTTAAATATTAAGTTACAGCAGTAAATGATGCTTTGATTTATCGCAGTGTTATTATTTTCGATGAAATATACTCGAAGAATTATTTGATTCCGATGACATTGTAATCGGACAGTAAGCAGATAACGATAATAAAAATAATGAGCGCCTAGTCTAAATCTTAATGGTGTTTACATTTAATAACGACATTGATTTTAAGGTTCTGCGTTATTTTCAGCAAGTTTATATTGTAAATGAAAATGAACACGTGTGATCACCGATAAGAAGATTCATTCATTTATATTTTATTTAATATGTCATCAAAATAATATACAAGCAAATGTATTTTCAATATATTAATTAATAATTTATAAAATAATTTGATGGGAAATATTAATTAACACTGTTTACATAACAGAAAAACATAAATAATAATATTTGCACAAATTCATATATGCTATATAATGTTAAGTATGTAGTATAGTAAGCAATGAGAGTAATTAATTTAATTAGATGGGATCTTCCTTTTGTATTAATGTAAAATGGCCAAAGGCAACTTAATAAACTCATTTTAGGTTATAGTTTAGTCGCTGTGCAATTTTTAGGATCAAATTTTTTATACAGAAATTTTATAGTTGATTTTTATTTTTATGTATTTTGCATGATGAAAACGAATCTGTGGTTAAAAGTTGTCTAAAGTTGTTTAGAAAGTTATTTTGCGTCAAATTACACCAATTAGCAGTTGATTGGTAGCCTGGAGCTTTGAGTAGGGCCCTTTGGTCGAATTTTTGATTGGCGAATTTCTCACGAATCTTTGGTTGCTCACTTTCAAAATTTTTGACTTCAGAAAAATTCAAAAATGTTGAGGTTAAAAAATTTAAATTAAATTTTAAAAGCGTCCATTAAATAATTGACATTTTTACGAACATATTGAGCTGAAGTACGTTGAATTTGGTTTTATACGAGCCAAAATATATTTCTTTAAACCTTTCGGAATTTCAAGAGCCCAATTTTGGGGTTTTCAAAAAAAATCTTTAGATCAAATCAAAAAAAAGTAGTTGCGGCTATCTAAGTTTCAATTACGATACAAAATTAGAAATCTAAAATTGCTTTACAAAAACTCTAGAGGTCAAACTATGCAGAATTTTGAAAGAATGAATAGAACCAAAATTCTTGGGAATTGCGCGATCTAAAAAATAAAATGAAATCAAATTAAAGAAAAAATGCATAGTTTTTCATCAAAACACAAAAAACCCCAAAACGGGCAAAAACAATGGTTGTTTTGTCTAATTTGAAGGGACTAATAATTATAATAATAATAACAGCAACGACAACAACAATAACAAAAACAACAGTAATATAATATGTAGAATTTGGAATTAGTCGTTTCTAACTTATAATGAGTGGAAGGAAGATGGATAGATATGGGGTTCCATTACATGGAAAGAGATGGAATGATAGAAAATTAGAAATTTTAATGTTTTCTTCGATTTTAAGCCTTGATTTTTTCTTCTGGTTATTATAAATATGAGGGAGATGGACTGACAGTGAGTGGATCGAGTAACCTTTGATTACTGAAAGTATTGTTGGTATTTATTGGTTTGAAAAAGATGCAAACAGTGCTGAAACTAGTTACCAATAGTAAATATATTCCGTAGTAAAAAACGAAATAATTGTTTCACTTCCTAATATAAAATGGATTACCACAAAATAATGGCCAATTTGATTAATTTTTAAGTAAAGTTTTTACCAACGTTTGTTTTTATTTTTATTAGATTTGCAGATTTACTTTCTTTATGTCCCTAATTTAATCAACTTTGCATTTATAAAAGAACTCCATCAAATAAGTTTGATCATAATAATTCAGTGTTTATAAAGTTTTCGGAATGTTGACACTCAAATACAATTTTAAAATTGCATTGTGAAAAATCAACATTCGTGCAAATGTTCAAAAAGTAGTTTTAAAACTTCTACTGTAAGAAATATCATTATTTGGCGTTATTTGCTTTTCGAAGCGTGAAAATAGTGTAACTACTACTTTTATGGATCTGCTCGCCTGGAAATGGATAATGTAATATATTTATTACACTTTTCCAGGTAAAATTATTAACGCTATATAAATAAATATAATTTTCACCTGAATCAGTTTTACATTCCAAAATATAAAGAATCTAGTTGATCTAATTGGAAGATATTTACAAAAAAAAATCATTGGGAATTTGTATATGTTATAATAATGATATATAATTATTATATTACAAATCACAATAAAATCTTACAAAAAAATATATAATTCTCAGTTAATTTTTTTAATTTTTTCTTTCAAATTCATTTTACTTTTAATAAATTTTTTAAAGTATATTTTCTGTTAAACAAGTGTTGAAAGTGCATAAGAATAAAGTCTAAAAGTACATAATCGACCGGAAATTTATAGAGGAATTGGAGTTTAACCCCAGATTTTTTGTACGTTGTTGCGCATGCGCACAGCCAGAAAAATGACAAAAAACCTGAATTATTGTCATTTTTGGCCCGAAATCGATGAAAAATCTTTGAAACCCAAATTTTACATGACACTATCTAAAAATATAGACTTTTGGCTATCTTCAGTGAAATTTTGACGAAAATCGGGAAAGGTGTTTTTGAGTTACGAATTTTGGAAGAAAACAGTTTTTACAATGTCCTGAGCATGCGTCTTAGTCTAGAAAAAATGTTGCAGACATTCGAATCCTTGATATATTTCCCATCGATTGGTGTCTTTAAAATGATTTCCACATCAAAAATACAATTTTTAGAGCGCAAAAATCAATTTTTTTAATAATAATTTAAGAAAAGGCCAATTTTACTGAAATGCGTGCCAAAACTACAGTTTTTCCGATAATGACTTCATATTTGGTTTACAATCACATATTTTATGGTAGAAATCCTCAGCCAAATTTAAGCCAAATCCCTGATACGTCACTTAAACTTGTATGGTTTTGGCATGGAATGCCACAGACTTAGTAAAACTTTTTATCATGAAAATTCTCATTTTGACATTTTTATATTTTTTGACACTTCTTGCCATTTCAACATTCTGAAATGATTTTAGTTTCTTTAATATTTTTTCACATTTTTTTATATCTTGCGTTTTGATAACCTACTATTTTTTGATAATGTTCGGCTTTATCGTGATTACGTGTTTGTAACTTTTAAAACTTTGAACACTTCGCATTTCTATATTTTAAAATTTTCTATATTTTTGACACTTCTCGACATCTTTCGTACTTTTAAGCACTTTGTTTTTACATTTATGCAATTTGTTCCTAAATTTTTTATCATTTTATCTTTTTAACATATTGACATTTTTTAACGTTTTCTAATTTTCTTATGTTTTTTAACATTGTGACCAACTATGTTCAGCTGTTATTAGTTGCAATAAATCCTAAGTCTACTAAAGTAAATTAGTTCTATCCGTTAAAGGAGAAATTTGTTTGCTACCCTTCCAAAACCGCAAATAAAAATAAATCTATTTAATGATATTTATTGTTTCTACAAATCTTTCAAATAAACATTTTACCTCCAATGTACAGAAGTAATCAATTGATTATTATTACATTTTATTATTTAGTTTTTAATTATTCTATTCTGTACAATCAATATCATTATATCAAAAAAAAATTTCCCACTAGATATATATGTGGATATGTATTTTGGGTGTTCCAAAAACTCCGGGAGTACTTTAATCAAATAACTATTTAATTAATTAATTACAATTAAACGGGTTAGAAGCAAAGGTATGTCCCAATTCATTCAATTTATAATAAAAGCTTATAAGGGGGATGGTTTGAGGTTCCTTAAAAATGTTGGTGTTGAAAGTGTTCTGGTATTACCTTAATTTTTTATGTTACAATAACTTTGAAGTTAATTCTCACGAAATTATGTTTCTGTCACTTGCATCACTTGGCTTCTAACCCATTCAATAATGAACGTAGGGTAACTGTCGGCACGATACAGCTTGCTTGTTGTTACTTTCTAACTGATTGTGTGAAAGAAAAAATATCGTAAGCATCTGAGAGTTAAGTGGACATCTGTGAAAATTATAAGGGGAATGTTGAATATTCTAAGAATTAAGGCCAGAGAGGTAAAAAATTTAAGAATTTTGCTGAAAGTTAAAGAAGCAACTTTTCATATAAAACATTTTAAAAATTAATGAAAGGTGAATTGATAGCTGATACAGTCAATCTTTTGTTTATAATCATTGCATTTCTCTGACAATATAGAAATATGCGTATAAAAGTTAAATTATAATTAAATATTGATTAAGATATTTTAATTATTTAATTAAATTATTGTTAAAATATATCTGGAGAACATTATTTATGCTAAACGACTTTTTCAATTATGTATGATAATAACTAAATCTTTATAATTTCCATTCTAAATAGATTACAGGGTAGTATTCTTTCTATATAATCTAGCCATTAAAAACACATGTTGGTTGTGTACATTGCATAAATTTAATCATTTATATTATGCGCATGGTGCATACAAAATTATAAGCTGCACGATTCGCTGAAAATTAATTCAGTGACACCATCAAGTGTTCACAGAATGTGTTCTAAGAAAATACTGTCGTTTTAATTTATATTTTGAGTGATGTCAGTTAAATTGCGTTTCACATAACTGAGATTATAAATGCATAGAAGCTGAATATGATAAGACAGTTTACATAGGGTGTTGGCGAAAAGGGTTTACCAAGAGGTGTTGTTACTAAAATTTCTATGCAAACAACATCATTTTATTTAACGAGAAAATTACACAATTTAATTATAGTTGAACCGCAATTAAAACGAAGAAATAAAGAAAATTTACAATATTTTTTCTTTTTTAAATGGATATTGCTTACCAATATTAAAATGAAAACCCATGTCTGACACGTGGGCGTTCATTTTAATATTTAAATTGATCCTTTAGGGAGCGATTCACAAGCGAAAAGTTTGAGTTCCGGGAGCTTTCTAATGTCCACAATGATAACTAGAATATATGCTAGATCCTTTAATCTCTAATGTAACGCTTTTAAGTATCCATCCTATTTCTAGGACAATTATACGAACTTCATACTTCTATTAGGCGGTTCATGTTTCAATTTTACAAACTTTTTTTGAAAATAAGAGTTATATTGACCTCCTGGGGGATGTTTTCTACATTCTATATAAACAGGGTAGTATCTATTCTTTATTTATGCGTCATAATTTTTTGTATTCAAATAAATTCTTTAACATTCTTATAGTTTTAACTCATTTTCAGTCTATTTAGGGGATATTTTTGACCGTAGTGGAAGATTTTGGGGTGTGATTAACTATTTATGACCTCAGATTCAAAATCAGCGACCAAAAATACATGAAAATATGTCACTCAGATATCTAGATAACACTTATTATAAAAATGTTTTATTGTTGGACAATATCATTTCATGTAAAGGACAACATGGGTTTCCCATCCATTTAATAAATTATTTAGAGTTTTTTTTTATTACTTCTCATTATTGCTAATTTCAACTAAAATAAATTAAATGTAAGAAATGAAAAGCTATACGATCCTTTAAAATTTTATCTGATTGTTATTTTATATAAAAAAAATTAAATTAATTTCAACTTCAATTCAACAAAACGTTTTTTCATTGCTTGGTATAAAAGATTTTAATTATATCGTTTTTTGTTATTGCTTCCTTTTCACTTGCGTAAATAAAGAATAATAAAGTAAGAAATAAAATTAAAATGATTTAAATCTTTCCTGCAATTAAAATTTTAAAACATTAGCAGTAACTATTTTTATTCTTAAAGCCTGAAACACTCTGCTTAGATTGTGAATTTCATTTAGTGTGTTTTAACAAAACGAATGTCAGAAAAAATATTGTGGTAAGATAAAATAGTTTAATTCAATCTTAACTTATATATATTTTAAGCTGATGCAAAAAATTCACAAATAATCCCCAATATATTTGAATTTCATTGTATATACATGAGATCAATATATTTTACTTTCGTAAATAGGTATCTGAAATGCTAATCTAAATTCACTGTAAAAAATTACTAGGAGCTCAAAGAAATTTCCTTTTTACAATTCCCTTCAATAAATTTTCACAAACAAATATATATAAGCATTAACTTAAGTATTTTTTTTTTATTTATAAATAACTAGCAGAAATACCCGTCGTTAACTAATATGAAAATAAAAAATAAACAAATATGTCAAGTAGCAACAATGTTTGTACATGGAGATTTCGTTTCAATTAATTACATAATTCAACCAAATATTTTGATTGAAGTAAGTTTTTTTGGAAAGTATGAAAATTGTATAAAAATATTTTATGTACTTTTCTTAAAAAAATAATAATTATTAACATTCATAATTCTCAATTTCCTGAAAAGTTGTGGACGTTCCCCAGTTTATATCGTGATTTATTAGTGATTTATATTATAATGTATTGATAACGCTATATTTTTTATATTGATATTCTTCATTAGGTCGAAAGCCGCGAATTGAATATGAAGGTAATCTATATTATGCACAATGAATAGTATTCAAATTTTAACTGATTTAAATAATCATTCTTCAAATTTTTATTCAAATTTTGAATTCAAATTCAATAATCTCTCTCATACACAATTTATATTTATAGCGAATTAATTTTGGATGCTACTTATCCATTTTCAAACGGAAATTATTTACATAACTTTGCTTGAATTGTTTTGAAATCGTGCCATATTTTATGACAATTAATAGATGCTTTTTTGTATCGAAAAGTTTCAGAAACTCAACCTTGAAAAATCACTTTCATTGAACCAAAAAAGGTTTTATTTCAAAAATTGAAAAAACTCTAAATAATCTATTTAGTTCCAAAGTATTAGTATCGATACATTTTTCATCAATCTTTCAATATCTGACTTTCATCCTTATTACGATATCAAATATCAAATCTAAAGTGATATTAAAACATAACTTGTCGTAAATATGCATGTATAAATTATAAATATCAGATTGTTTTTGTAAAATGATTTACTAATTCATTTGTGTGTACGTCAGTTGATTTATATTGAATATGTTATCCAAATGACTTAATTGTTTCAGGTATTGGTATGATCGGGATACGGCTATTCATGTAGATCAAAGGATACAGAGAGGATTGTTTCTTTTCGCCTGCACAAACTCCTGCATGAACCCAATTGTATACGGGGCATTCAATATAAGAGCAAGAAGGGCTGGAACACAGGTGAGACCCAGACTGAATACCATTAATTCAAGACAAAGTGGATTTTCGACTCCCACATCCGATACTAGATTAACAACTACTATTGAAATTTCATTAAAGACGTTAGAATGAGAGAGTATAATCAAGTGAAAGTTCCAAATATTTTAGAATAATTTATTCATATAATTATGATTAATTTTCAATATGTGATATAAAAGAACATACATTTTCAACATACTATAAATGAATTCCAGGAATTTTTGTTTTGAAGGAATTAATCCATTTTACTACCAAAGTTTGTTTTTTGTACAAATAGTCCCGCATTAGTTCCTTTTATACTCATTTTGATTTATATTCGGAAGTTTAATCTTGTTGCATAATCTTTCTTTATACATATAAAAGTAAGGCCCACTAACATTAGATTTATACTCAATGTGATATATGGAATTGCTTCAAGTGAACCTTATAAAAAAGTACTCACTAATAAACTAATCTGCTAAATTTTACTAGTTTTAATAAAATAAAGAATGTAATGATAAAAATTGAACATTAAAAATTATTAGTATTTTTTTATATTTTCACCAAATTATTTCCTAATGCCCCTTATAATACAAAATAATCTATATTAAATCAATAAACCATTTTTGTATTAAAAATCACAGAATTATTTATCCCAAAAATGTATATTGCAACACTTGTGAGATCCTTTTCTTATTGCTACGATTAAACACTAAATCACTTAGGCCGTCCGCACATAGACCAACTGAAAAGCTACTTATTGACAAGTCAAATTGCCAACGAATACTTGTGAAATCATGGGAAGACTCATTGAAGAATTGCTCTGTTCTTCTAGCCAAGTGGAATTTTTTAGTAGTTGCTGATTTGCAGTTACGTCTATGGTTCATTGGACCTAAAATTTTATCATTTGCCGAAAGTATGCAAAAATAAGATCGATTTCCTCAGATCAATAATATGGTATCAAGATCATTAATGTAATAGTTACAACTTGTCTGAGAAAGTTAAGCCGCATTTAAGAAATTATTTTCATTTACATGAATTATTACAAAATATAAATATTTGAATAACACAGATTAATAAACTTTTTTGTTAAATCTTTATGCGTTAAATCCTCAAATTTTAGTATAATTGAAAGCGGCCCTTAGATAAATTTTACATTTCACATTTTAACTAACTTTCAACAGGTAAATTGTTAACGGAGGTAAGTTATACTCATAACGAGTTTATATATATTTTCTTTCTTTTATATTTGTTTATGCTATTGTATTCCCTTTTTTTTGACAATAAAATAGTTTCTTATTATATCCAAACATTTTTTTAATAATAAGCCAAGGCAATGGCGTTTGTTCTAACATACTTTGGTCGTTGCATAAATTATCGCGGCTTATTGTTATTCTTTATTAGATCTTGCATGATGTCTAAAGAAGGCTAGTTGTCCAGATGTGCACCCAGCAAACATGTTTAGTCATTTGGTAGCAATATATCTATACTAATATTATAAAGAGGTAATGTTTGTGAGTTCGAGGTAATCTCCGGTCCTACTGATCGGATTTGGAAAATTCTTTCACTGTTAGAAAGGTATTATATCCCTGAGTGCTATAGGTTATTTTTTATTTTGGTAAATATATATTTTCAAGAATTAATCACAATAAATATATGAAAATTTGGGTTACCACGTAAATTTTACATTAATTTATTTATTTAAATGTCATAAATGTCACTATTTCCGCATATGCAATAAAATTAGAATGGAATCTTTCATCTCATTCTCTCTCACGCTAAATCCTATACATTTATATCGACTGTCTTCTTTTACTGATGCTTTTTTGTTTCGCAATTTTCAATTCACCACTTCCGAAATTAAAACTCCAATAAGCTACGTTAACTATATAATAACGACGACAATATGCGTAAAAGAAAATCGAATCTCTCACGCATAACATCTCAGGCGAGAACAGTAAGGGCACGTCGAACAGAAGACTCTTCTGCTGAAAGTACGCAGCGTCTCGCGAGTCATCTTATATATTAAAATTAATGTGTGTATGTTTGTATGTCTGATAATGTGAAAAGTGGAAATGTGAATGAGAAATGTCAAAAGTAGGAATGTGAAAGTGTAAATGTCAAAAGTGTAAATGTTAAAAGTGGGAAAGTGAAAGTAAAATGTCAAAAATGAAGGTAGTTTAAGGTTGCTAAAGTTGTTTGAGATGGTTTGAGGTTGTTTGAAGTTGTCCGAGGTTGCTAAAGGTTGTTTGAGGTTGTTTAAGGTTGTTTGAGATTTTTTAAGGTTGTTTTCATAGCTACTAGGTGGCGCGCGAGTGTTTTTGCGACGGGACGGGAAGGGACGGATTGATTATTTGAATTTCCTTGAATTTCCTTTTTTCTGAGTCGTGGCAAGAGGCGACGGGTCTGCTAGTTCGCTAATACATTGACTGGCTTAGAACTATCAATCGTAATTTGTATTGGCGATAAATTTAAATAAGTTTGGACTAGAATCAAACTGTTATAATTGTTAAAATAAAATGAAAAACTTTTTAGATATGTTTGAGTTAATAAAGAACTCTATTTCAGAAAGATACATTTTGAGGTGAGGTCGAATCAAAAAATTAGATCATTTTAAAGTAATATTAATCGAACTCTCGCATGGCACTGGGTGAAACATTTTGAATAATATTAATTACAAAATAAAACAATACACTAGGCTACATTTCACAATTAGTTTATTTAATGTAAATCTTATAGCGTTACTTCGGACAATGTGTGAATGTTTATTAAATACCTCTTGAAGATGGACGTAAGTCCGAAATAACGTTATAACCTTTATATTAAATACACATTTTGTTATGATTCAGTTTGTATGAAAGAAATGCTAAAATATTGGTTGAGATTTATTAGATTTATGACTCGAACGATTGTGTCAAATCTTGCTAATTTTGCATTATTGAAATATCCATAAGATTTGAATTCCGATGTTATAATGTTGCACTGGAAATGCAGTTGTGTTGATTTACTCGATTATATTTGACAGTGTTCACGATGACTTTCAATTAAACTTATTTGATCTGCCCTTTAGCACATTGATGTATTGTAATCCATTAAAGTATCCTAAAGAAAATCTTAGCCCGTGAGAAAAAGTAACTTTATACACTCAGCTCTGATATTTTCTGCACTATTCCAGATGTTTTGACATTCCTCACAAGGCCTAGGCGATACTTGAAGAAATATATAGTTATTTGAAAAGTTCTTTTAAGAACTCCAAATAACTTTAATATGGACAGCTGGTTTGTGTCGAAAATTCAAATTTATTTATACAAACTATAGCAAAGAAAAATTCTTATACGATAGACACTTATGAGGAGAATTATCTAAAATCCTGCGAAGCAATACTAGAAGGTAAGGGTTAAATGATGTTAATTTTGATTTAACTTGAATTTTCTTTGAAGATGGTGAATAATGAATTGATTCATTAATTGAATTGATTAAAGTAAAAACGTGATTTAATAAAGTAAAACTTATAAATACCTAAACGTGCATTTACATTGAATCTGTTATTGGCGATTAAATAGTGATAAGCGTATTTTCGAACTTTAATAACAGGGTCAAGTTCAGCAGTACTTTTAATAAATTTAAATGATGTTTAAAATCGAGATTATGAAAATTATTAATAATTAAAGCAAATATTTTCATTACTTTCGCTAGCTTTACTGCTGTTATTATTAACCGTAGCTTCGTCATAAGTGCACCCTAAGTATTTGAAAACCCTAATTATACAATATAAATAGATAGGCATGCTAAAACTAAAGAGGATTTAAATTGAACTTAATTAAAATTAAATAATCTAAAAAATAGTATTTAATGAAAAATAATTAGTTTAGTTGGAATTATAATTAATTACATCACAAACAACTAATTAAAACAGTAACATTTCATAGATTAATAATCCCCCATTTTAACTAACACGTAAATTTCGCTGTTCGTATAATTTCCGATGAAAATTATAAATAGTAAAAATTACTAACATATAGCTTTGAGAAGCAACTTTTAACTATGTTAGAAGAGATTTTCAAACCCTGAGGAAAACTGAAAAATGTAATAAACTATTTAGAAGCAAGGAAATGTGCAATAATAGTAGAAAATCGGGAGATTTAGTAGATTGAAGGAAAACCTACAACGGAAACAATGAAAAAAGCAATCAAAAATTTAAAACTAAATTTTGTTTTGCTCAAACCTATTGTGTAAACCCGTTCTTGCTCAGAAGCATGCACATTATCAGGTTCCGAAATTTGATGATCCACATATAAGGCTCCAATTGAATTGGAAGACAGTTTATTGTGACGACGTCGTTGATTGTTGTTGACACCTGATCCTTCGACGTAATAATCCAAATTTAATATGGGTAGCGAATCAGATGGCCGTGATTTCGATTTTACAGAAACGAACTTTATTAGAATCACTTTTGTCCGTCCGCCTATCTGTCACGCATTTTGCTGCTAAGCCACGTTTATGAAATTTTGACATATCATGTAGATTGCTTGCAGCTACCTGAACAAACATGAATTTTTATGAGAAATGTGTTTTTCTGACGATTTTTACGTAAAAATTTGCTCAAAAAAAAAGATTCGAACGGAATAAATTGGGTGTGAATATGTTCTTCTGAGAAAGGCGATAATATATTATAAATACAGTTCTTGATGAAATGCAAAATAAAAGCTCCAGAGAGGTTCAAAGTTTAATTTTCAATTTTGAGTCCATTCGCGAAAAATATTGCATCAAATATAGTGTAAATGCACGGAATTTATTGTAGCAATTCTTTTACTCTACAATAAATATCAAACTTTAAAAGATTAGACCTATTTTTGTATTATTTCGTTCCGAAATAAAAAATTAAGCGGAAATTTTAAATTTCGCTCTAAAATATCTCTCCGTTTTTCTTCTTTGACATTAAACAAACAATAAAGTAGAAATATCTGTATAAGTTATGGTATTGGCCTGAAGTTGGATATAGGACTAAACTTCTAAAAAAAAAAAATTATTATTCCCCACCGTGTAGCTCGAAATTTCTTAGTTTATGTGGTTACATAAATTGGACAAAAAAATTTTATATTCATGCCTAAATGTCAAAAAAGGAATGCGAACAACGTGAATATAGATGGAAATGCTTTCACACCAGAGATAGATATTGCGCTGCATGCGTCTTAGTTGATGTAATTGCATAAATCGTTCAAAGATCAACTTTGGCTTTATAATTCTGGAAAATGGTCATACTCCACAACACAGCTATGAACTTCTTAGTTTGCACGCTTCCATTAATCTTTTAAAGACAATCCCTGTCCCCATAATATTAGGAGTAGAAGTAAACGACATTTGACATTTTAATTTGACACTTTGACATTTGATATTTTAACATATAACATTCGAAATATAAACATTGTTGATTCAAATGAAATAAAAATAATTGAATCTGTTCATATTTTATTATTTTTATTAGTAAATTATTTTATAATAAATTTTAAATTAAAATTAGAACCAAAGTATGAAGGTTTTCCACTAATTAACTTCGAATATTCTGCTTTCAAAGATAAATATTTATATTTAACTTTTAAGGTAATTATAATCCCGACGGATAAGTTGTAAATATTGTTAATTACTAACATAATAAATATACGCAATTTATCCAATGCAAAATAACTTTTAAAATGTTGATTTTATTTTAATTAGTTAATAAAAATTTTTTTTGTATAATTACAATTAGCAATACAAATTTTAGTTGGCATTATTTATTAGTTCCTTCATTTACGAATATTGCACACCACATAACACAAAAAAAAAATCAATTTCCATAGGCAAAGACGATATATTCTAGTGTTTTCTGGTGAACGGGCTGAGCGGTAGACTGAAGAGGTTCTTCTTAGGATCAAAATGAAGCATTAGATTTTTTTCTAAAACAACTAATAACTAACTTTATATACATACGTTACACTATTTATGTGCAAGAGATAAAATAGAGTAGGGGTAGGAAAATAACTGGCAAAAAATGAGATTAGATAATTTAGATAATTTATATCAACACATGGAGGTCGCTAACAAATTCTGAAAGCGATTAGGGATGGTGACAAGTTGAGAGGTATAAAATGCATGAGTGGTAACTTAAAAATACACACAAAAATATTTGCAAGAATAAAATAATAAAGAATGGAACGAACATTAAGTTGGGAAGTAAATCATCTTAACATCGGTTCTACCGGAAAAATATTTATAAATACGAAATGAAAGTACTTGAAACTTTCCAATAAAAAAGTTCTATCACTTTCTCAAAACCCTCACTTGATCATTACCAAATTTAATATCTGGGTTTCGAACATTTCAGAATCGATTGCTATTAATCATCTCTATCTGTAATATTAAGAGTAAACAAACCAAAATTACCAATTTCTTTTATATAAATAATGTTCTTTTTTTATTGCAACTTTTTCTGTCTGCTCATATTAACAATTTTTATGTGCGTATTTAAATATAATAACAATGTTTCGGTTAATTTTTTTTTTTATTACTGTTCACGTTAAATATTGTCAATTATTTTTTAAAATTTGCATTGGCCGTCTATAGTGGATAGCCTCCAACAAGACAAATATCTGTAGAAGCCCGATAAGAGTATTAACCAAACGAACTTGAAAATAGAGCAAATAAGTAAGGAGGTAACAATATTCCTTCTCATCCCCTCCGCTCTGCTAACATTTTACATAAATTACATTAAAATGGTTACGGGATTCATTTTATTTTTATAGGTTAGTATACCTCAACAACAAGCTTCATTATTGAACTATTGGGTGGATGACGAATAACACAACAGATCATTATTACAAAAAAATAATTTATTAAAAATCGCATTTTCTATTTTTTTTTCTTTTTAATCACACGGACACTTTCTACAGATCCAAGATAAAACATTCAAGTCCGGGGTGTCTCCGAGAGTTTGTTCTTAAATCTCGGTAGGACTACCGAGAAGGCA
>JAODAH020031658.1:0-15064 GCA_027574865.2 Coproporus ventriculus | reverse complement strand
TATATGGCATTTTTTATAGGCTTCTTTAAGATGATTTAAAGGAAACAATAATTGCTTGATTTCTCTTAAAATACTTTCAGTAAAAAATTATGAAAAAAATATTGACTACTGAATAAAAAGTATGCATTTTAATTTATTGGAATTATTAAAATAAAAACTTTAACTTTAATAATTTTTGTCAGTACAAAAGTAAAGGCATTACATACATAAGTCGTAATATTAGCTGTTAATAACAAAATACTCAATTATTGTGTGAGTGAATTTTGGTGCATTAACGTCTTATTATAATCATCACCATCACGCACTTACACGTATTTTTTGGTGTTCGGTGGTACATTTTGGGAGCGACATTTTCTCCAGCAATGACTGCAAACAGAGGTCCAAATGTAATTAATGTGAAAAAAAAAGAACAAATAACGAATAAAAAATTAACGAAACTCTGTGCATTCTTATTGTTAGTAACTCAAAATCAAAACTTTGTTATTTGGACCATTGCATAATTTAATCGCTTCCAAAATATACACCTTTGCATTTGTGTCTGTAAATCTAATAAAACAAAATATTACCAACCTGTTGCCAGGGATGTGATTTGATTTGTGGAAACTTGAATTCTGTATAGTTGGGGTTCATTTCCCTGATTTGCTCACGGGTTGGTGTTCCTAGCACTTTGATGATCTCCACTAATTGATCCACACCGGAATCACCAGGAAAAATTGGCTGTCCCAGTAATAGTTCAGCCAAAACACAGCCTGCACTCCACACATCGATTTTTGTTGTGTAATCAATTGCGCCAAATATCAGTTCTGGTGCACGGTAATACCGACTACAGATGTATGATACATTCGGTTCTCCTTTCACCAGATGCTTGGCACTACCAAAATCGCATAATTTCAGTACACCAGTATCTGGATCTAGCAATAAATTTTGTGGCTTAATATCTCTATGACATATGCCTAACGAATGAATATAAGCCAAAGACCGGAACAATTGATACATATACAACTGAAAAATAACAAACCAATATTACAATCTGCTCTTTAAATTTGACAAAAGAATTAATAGTTAACTTTTAAATTAAAGAATTTAAAAGTTAACTATTGTGCAGCAAAGCTCTTCAAATTCTAATTGAAGTGGATATACAGTGTATTAATTTGACTTGAAACTACTAAATTCATCATAGAAAGGCAGGTTTGGTAGAATTTTATTAGTTGTCCATATTTGAAATTTTGAATATCTAAGAGGCTTACTTTTAGGGTTATATGTTAGACTTTATATGGAAGGCTAGAAGATGCTATTTTGCAGTGTGAAAATCAAATGCGTAGAAAATTTAAAAAAATTTAGTGTAATTTTCAAAAATAGCAAATTCTATTTAATAAAACAAAATTGTTTTCACAAAAAAAAAGAATATTGAATCCCTTTCTTTTTTACATAATCTAACAGAAGTAGCTGTTGAGAAGAGCTTCACTGCTAAATACTTGGTGATTATGTGAAGCAAACAGAAGGATAAAAAGGGTAACCTTACTTTAGTTTAATCAATTAAACATCACCAAATATTATAGTGTATAATTATAGTACAAGAGCCGGCATTATTTGATGAACCTTTCATCTCATATAAGGCTCTATTCAATAACTGATGAGGGTATATTATTAACACTTGCTCACCTCTTTATACCTGTAAACTTAAGCTTCGACTGAGGGGAAAGTAAGCAACCTATATTTTTCCAATTCCTTAAGTCATATTCTCTCAATTTATACACAATTTTCATAAATAACACATCGGGAAAGTTGATTCAAAAAAGTGAATTACAATTAATATTGTCGGTACGCGATTTGGCTAAGCAACCCATTCGCAATTTATCAATGTGTATATTATATAACACATAATCTTTGTCATCGTCAAATAACAGATGTGGGTATATATTTCTAATGCCGGCTCTTAGACCTTAAAACAGGAATAATTTAATCATCTTACCTTTATAAAGCTGATGGGAATTGTTTGTTTTGATTTACTGTAATATCTTGCAACTTTATATACCGTTTCAGGAATATATTCCAGAACCAAATTTAGATAGACTTCATCTTTCTAAAACAGCAAAATTAAAAATATTAAGGTAACAATTCAATAACTAAACAAACTATAAATTATGAAATAGCTTTTGCTTACTAAATTGCTCCATTGTCATCAAAACCCTTTCTTTGTTATTTTGTTAATAAAAAGCAAAGAAAATGATGACATGAAACGATGACTAACTAACACCTTAATAGCCAGTTAAACATTGTGATTTCAAATATTATTTTCTTTTTATAATAAGAAATATATATTAGTAAAGCAAAGAGTTCATGGCATCAAGAATCCCTTTAGGTTTCAAAGATACTGGAGATACGGGAAATCAAAGGTATTTTGAACTGGCTAGTCTAAAGAAATGGGGACAATAAGCTTTGGATTGGTCGTCAGTGTCTCAGACCCAAGAAGGAAAACAAATCAATGAAAGTGTTCAGGAGGTAATTAGGAATTCAAAATACATTAAATTTAACTTTAAGTGGTACATATAGCAAAATCCTTGTCTTTAGACATGAATGCACAATTTAGGTAAAAACACAGAAAATTTGTTGAAACTTCAAAGATACTCTAAAACCTGATTGCAAAAAAGCTAACTCTTTTTAAACAATCATTATTTACTTAGATGTAATTGTTAAATTCTTAGCAACAATTGTATTTGATGTTAGCATTTATGTAACCCTGGCTTATGTATTGTATTAAAACAGTTTAAAAATATATTACAAAGATATCAAAAGAGTTTCAAAACAAAATATTTCAATGGGGACTAGCCAAAAGGGAAATAAGCATATGGATTATTATGGAATAGCATTTTAGCCAGAAGGTGTAACGAAAGTTATACATGTGATGTTAGTACAAAATGAAACGATTTAATGATATTTTTATTTATATGTTTTTTATATCAATAAACAAGAATTGCTGATATGTACCTTTACTTAGAAATGATGTGTTAGAAAGCCTCAAAGTTGCCAAAATGTAATGAAATATATAGAAACAAGAAGTGTGTTATAATGATTTTTTAAGAAATTTGTTTTACATATCAATACACCAACAAAATAATTTTTATTTCATAAAATTTTATAGAATAACATTTACAATTTTTTCATTCTTCACGTATATTATTTTAATAAAGCAAATTCAAAAAGTCTATATCAAATTTAAAGACTAAATGTTTTAAATTATTCAGTATTTTTCATTAAATTTTATACTTGAAGAAAAAATATTGCATGTAGTCCAAAGAAGAAAACTTTGTTTATTTACATCTATTGGCACAATTTACAATAGTATATTGTACTATTAAATAACAATTTTAATGTTTAAGGACCTAAAATTAATCAAACATTTTGTTAGTTTCAACACAATAGCATAAGAAGTACTGTAATTCAGCTCTCTCGAAAATAAAAACAATTCAAAGTATAACACAATTATACATTTTTTTAAGAATACACTAGACATAAAATTAACCTAGGTTAGCCCCAGAAAATGAAACTACTAAATTAATTTTCTTAATTTAGTAAAGCCAATACCTAATCTAGCTTTTTAGATAGGTGAACCAATCATATCAATAATAAAAACCTGCAAAAATACAAGTGCTTGCATACTTTGTTAATTAGAAACTTGTAGCAAAAAGAAACCAAGCACAATCTTAGCAATGACTGATTTCAGTTTCTTGAAATGAATTGAGTTTTGATTTACCTGCATAAATATATGATAAAAACATATTTTGCACTGGAAATGCTGGTATTTTGCAACTTGTTACTTTCAGTTTATTTTTAAGAGATAAGGAACATTGGTGTCTCAAGTGAATGTAATTCAGTTCAAAAGTACAAATTCCATCACAAATTTTTCAGTGCTAGGTGAAATGGGATAAAAAATTAAGTAAGAAATAGCTCATGCTTTTTTTTGACAAATTTGATTCTTTTCACCAGTCCAGATCATCCTCAACTACTTGCTCCTTGGTGTTGCCTACAGTTAATTGTGCAATCTAAAATAAGTGACTTGGGATGTCTATCAGGAGTATAAGTGCATCCTACTTCATTCCTTTCCTCATACTGTTTTTCGAACCAACTATCCACAATTTTTATCTTATAATTATATAAATATATCTTGATATGCAGCAACTTGCAACTACCAATTTTCAATAAAAAATAAATAGATGTGTCAGTGAAAGAACTGCCTTGTACCCTTCACAAAATTAAAGAAAATGCAAAAACAAAATGATTCACTTGTTTTGTTAAAATTGATCTATTGGCATCTATGGGTCAAAAGCTGAATTAATATAGTGATTTTTTGTTTTAACGTAACAACAATAATACTTTGTTTTTAATAACCAACTAGATTATCCACAATTTCTTCCCATCAACATTTGGAAAGAGCTGAATTTGTCTTACATTATATTAATATTTGTTATACATTGTGCAGTAACAGAATCTCCCTATATGATACTTAACTTTTTCGATGCAATTTTCTTTTTGAGGCTCTAACAGGCAGACGTTTCCTTGTCATTCTGTCTCCAATAACCGGTTACAAAAATGAAGGAAGCTTTAAATCTAATACTGATACAAACTATACAATTAACCAGCTTGCAAAAACATATTTTTATAATATATTTGCATGATAAATGAATTTTGTTTTGAAAATGATAAGTGTGTCTAAATGAAGGTATGCAGCGCATTAAGTTTTATAATATACAAATGTGACTTAGCTTCACTTGGAGGCATACCTGGATGTTGGAATTCATCAATATGCTCAAGTCACAAGGAACCATTGCCCTCTAAAGATACAAACACTTGTAAAATATTCCCATAAGAAAATTAAATTCAATAACTAATAGGCGGATAGAAATTTTAAGGTGATTTGTCCATTAATAAAATAATGCAATGTAACTGAAGGGATGGCACCATTTTTAATAGAAAGTTTTTAGTATCTTAAATGAAATATACGTGATTTATGGTGTTTTAAGAAAAAATTTGGGCCTTACATTCATTTGTATGAATTTTCTTTTTTAGTATACATGTACACGTATTTAATATGGTTGTCATTCATAGGTTAAATTTTCAAATAAAGAGCAGCATTATTCAGGATGCAAATAATAACCAACATTTCCACTCATTGATTAAATCATCTTCTTTTTTGCCTTCCCTTATAGGAAATTAACCTCTATAATGGTGTTTTTATCTGATATTTTTAGTTTTCATAACTATGTCGGTCTTAAACTAAAATTCGTGGAAATAATTTTAACAGAACTTTGGAATGAACAAGGTTTTCTTGTATTGAACTAGAATATTTAATTTAATAAATGGACATGCTGATTTAATTTGTAATTTTTTAATTTCTCATCCTGTATTTGGCTAATCTTCATTTGCAGATTATATCTACAGTTTATAAATGAAGCATAGTTACCTTATCACCACTAGAATAGAAGAAATATTTTAGTTTGACTATATTACAATGTTCAAGTCGCCTCATTATTTGTAATTCTCGATTCTGAAATAGAAACAAAATCCAATATTAGTACATAGATAGATCTGCAGAAAAAATGTATAAAAAATGCTTTTATATTCAGCATTGTACATTTTTGTTTTAATTTACTCACTTACTTTTAGGATATATACATCTGCGGACATAAACTATCAATCATGTTCTTTAAACTTATCCATTAGAAAATTTTAAAAAAGGAATTGATCTTAACCACCTGAGGACTCCAAAAAAATAAGGAAAAAGTTATCAACAATAAATGCATAGTCAGGTTCACAATTTCTATTATTTATGAACTTGCATGAGTTGTTTCCAATTCACAATTTACACTTTTGTCATTTATTTGCAGTGCATTTGTGCTTCATTCTATGAGTAAAAAGTTGTGAGGAGTATATCCATGTTTGAATTTAAAATTTATTTGTCATGGTGATTTTAATAATTAATAGAAAAAGAATATTATTCATATAAGTAAACAGGTATCTCATACGGTTTACTTAGTATTATGAAATTTATTAGATGCATAATTGATGATAATATGTACATAGAATTCCAATCGAGAGAATATTTAGAGATCAAATAAACAGGTTTCATCTGCCCAACATCATTCAATTCGTTAATTACATAAACAGTGAAAGTGTTGGTATTTGGATCAGGGGTCAATGAATAAATTTCCTCAATATGAAAATTGAAGTAAGTAATTTCTAGGAAGTAGAAGTATTATGACCTACTCTAATAATATAAATGCAGAACTCAAGAAATTCTTATAAAAAAATGAGATTTCAAAAAATATAATTTCATACCCAAAAATAAAAAATGTGAATATATTTTAAATATTGTTGGGCAAAAAAGATAAAGTAAGATAAAGAATTCTCTAGTTCAAAGATGAAAAAAAATTTAGTAGCTTGATTGGTTTTGCGAACAAATAGTTGCACAGTGACTTTTGGAAAACTACTCAAAAAACATTTACTACTGTACTATTCTGAGCTACTTTGAATGGACAATAATGTCATAACCCATATTTTTTATCAAAAAATAAAGAATAAAAGGGTGTATGGGTATTACCTTAAATCTTTTATCTTGAAGTACTTTTTTAATAGCAACCATTTCTCCCGTATCACAAAGCTTGGCCTGGTAGACTACTCCAAAGCTTCCATTTCCTATTACTTTGGTGTCAGTATAAGAGACTTCTTGCGGCCTGTCCGGTCCTTGGCCTGGTGTTGCTACTACTGTAGTCACTTTTCCCCCATCTTTACCTGAATAACCACCAATAAAAACAAAAATCTTAATGCAATATTTTACAAGAGAGAAATATCACTAAAACTCTTATCGCACATTGAAGCACAACAAAACTATTTATTTTTAATGTAAAAAGTAGCAAAATAAAATGAATTCATTTCATGTATGAAAATAAAAAATTATGATGATGAAATGAGAGTCAATTTATAAATAACTTAAAATGTAATTAAAGCTTCATTTATTTGCCATCTACAAATAGGATATTTTTATTTTTGTGGTAGTAAAAGTGACTGCAAGTACTTTTAAAATAGTTCTACAATGTCTGGAAATGTGATCAAATTACTTTAAACTGCATTACACTCTTTCATTCTACGCAAGTTTGCTTTTCCATTCCTTTTCATTAATGCTACCTTCAGAAGAAATTCTATAGTATTATTAATATATTGTATTGCATGATATTACTAAAACTGTAATAATAATAATAATAAAATAAAATGAGTAGAATTTTTTTTACAGCTTTAATATTATTATTTTTTATTAAAATTGACGTGCAGACGGCCATTGGTGATCGGCGTTTTAATCATCGAAATTAAGCGTCAATCAATTCCTCAACATCTCATCTGAGGTTTTAACGCGAGACCTCAAATCTTTTTCACTTGTATTTTATATTTATAAACTGCTAATACCGATATGGATAAAAATGGTAGAAAGCTCAAAAGCTTTTATATTGTAGAAAGAGATAAAAAGAAATGTTTAGGAAGCTCTTTGGGGCATTGATTTTAAATTCTTTGTCTCTATTGAAACATGAGAATTTCATTCTTCCAACTCATACTTCATAAGACTCTTACAGTTTTCAATAAATTTGCAATTAATATAAAATTTAACACTTTTTTATTTGAATTTCTGCGAAATATTATTTCTTGATAGATTTTTCAAAATGAATTCTATATTTGCTCTTAAGTTATTATTATTATACATTAGATAGAATTCTGGTTCATTTATAAGAGTATAACTGAATGGTATTTTATTTATACAAATGTTACATTTATTTAGCTAAAATTTGTACTCCTGAAGCGGTAAATTAAGTTTAATAGCAAAAAAGAATTCAAAGAAGTGCATGAGGATCAACTAAAGAGTAAAATGTAGTAAATGGCAATGAGTAATACCTGTAACATGTTTTTCTTCTGACAGTATAATATCATTAGTACTTGAACCTGTCCCCGCTTTTTGCATACTCTTATTCTTCAAACAAGAGAAAACCAAAAGTTCATCACTTTTAAAATAAATCGATGTATAACTAAAAAAAATATATATATCGACAGATCTGTCAAAATAAGACAACCTACAGTAGGTGACGTTCGTACATCAGCGGCCCTAAATTACAGCAACTTGATGAATGAATCTATTTACACAACTTAACGATGGAAAATTTCGCAGGTTTTTACCAAAATTATTTGAATTATGCATACAAGCAAGGAAATTTAAGAAGAAATTCAAGGAAGGAGAAATAAATCAAGTTACGCTTAAATACAAAAAATAATATCGTGTGAAGCAATAGTTTTTGAAACGGATGGGAAAATCATTTGCGCTTACATTTTCATGAAACCTACATATTTTTTTATTCATTTTTCGTAACGAACGAAATGAAATTAATTACTGAAATTTTCACATTCAAACATTAAACAATGGTTGTACAAACCTCGAGCAAAATCTCTAAAAAACTTTAAAATGATTGAGGGATAATTTTTTAAAAACACTTAATTTTTCCTTCGAAAGTAAAGAATAAAATTTATCTTCTTCAAGAGCTTCAACATTAAATAACGCCGTCTGCATATAATTAAATTGATTTATAAATATTCAAAAATTTATGCTTAAAAAGGATAGAATAGAATAATGAAGTTACGTGATAAATGCAAAAATTCCAGCCCTCTCTTCGTGTTTTACTTCCTACTGTAATTGCATTACACAACTTTTCAATTTAGATTTGAAAGATTCTCGATACGATGACGAACCTTCTTTCATCTTAATATTATGTATGTGGAAATTTAATAAAGATGAAAGGCTCAATTTCTCAGGATTGATTGGATTTTGATTTTGTTTGTAAATAATCAAAGTGAGAAGGTAATATTGCGTAGAAGGTTGTTTTTTATCAATTTTCAATGTGAAATTTAGAAGCACTTTTTATTATTTTATATAAGGTTCATTTTAATAATTTACTTGATATTTTGCTTGATGGATTGTTGCAACATGATTGAAGTTTCATAGATAATCAATATTTAGTTGATGTCTAATTGAATGGGGTGACCCATCGCGTGTTTTTCGCTGCTATATTTAAAAAGTCTCATTTAACAGAATTCTATTTGTCGTTTTTTTTTTGTGAAGAATTTTATCGGACTAAGAAAATTATTAACCATTAAAATGTATATTGAAACAAAAATAACAATTGCAAGATATTGATGATATGATTTTTTGTAAAAACATTAATATTGTCGGAAAATAAATTTTTTTAAATAAAAAAAAAAAACTTAAAACATCAAAGAGGAGATTAAGTAGTACTAGCTATTATGTATAATAATAAAATTCATTTTGTTTCGAAAATCTGCCCATTATTAAGAATTCAATATTTTGTAAAAGATTTTAAAACGTCAAGTAATTTTAATTATACTTTAATTCTATGCGTTTCCTAGCTTAATTAAGTTAAAATAGATATAAATTTTTTTAATTAGTTCAACCATGCGAATAACCCGGGAAATAGCTCAACACAAAACTTTCAATGGACACTTCTCTTTATTTTTATAACATACACAAAGAAAGTAAATCATGGTTAGTTAGCCTAGATACTCGTGATATTAATCGTAATGTATACACAAATATATGCCATACAATGGTAGTTTAAATGATTTTCCACTTTCCATTAGTAATGATTCGTTAATGAAGAAGCTGACCGCATGTTAAGTTTTCTCCGCTTCTAAAAGAAACAAAGCGTTTGTTGCTTTTTTTATGTTTCTTTGTAAGATTGTGATTAATTAAGCACGCGGATTCGGTAAACACGTGTTGTAGTAGCACATTTAATCAAATTATATAGATGGTTAAGATGTCAATGTCGGCTATTTTTATTCTTTGAGAAATCAATTAAATTATTAATTATTTTTCACGAGAATGTGTATAGCTGTTAATCAGGAAAATGTTAAACTAGCTTTCAAGGACGCAACCAAAATTTAAAAAAATATATTACAAAGAGGAAAAGTTTGCAGCTCAAAATTTTCTAAAATAATTATAGGGGGCCACAAATAATGTCTAAAATTATAGATCTAAATTAAACCAGTTGAGAATGTTGAAGAGCATCATCAAAGTATTTTGAGACAAAATATCAAATTTCAAACATTTTATTATTTTCATATTTTGTGACATTTTTTAAATAAAAAAAAAAAACTAGTAAATTGTTTCTTATAAAAGGGCACACTTCCGCAAATTCTTATCTCTAAATGAAGTTCAAAATTTTCTAATGGCTATTATAAAAATCAGCCCGTATAAATTAGGCAAAGTAGGATTATTTTCACTTGTTGTTACTACTTAGCTATTTCGGTCAAACAATTTTAAATCGCCCTGAAAATTTATTCTATAATAAATTCAAAAAAAAGCTGGTGGAATATTTCTTTGCATTTTGCATCCTAAGACTTTAAGCGGTTTTCATCTCTGTTCAATGTCAACCTTCAAACTTATTTTTAACCCTCAGTTTGCGAAATCCGTCTTTTCATCATGCGGTAAATACCCGTTGTTTGTATTTCTCATGAATATAATTCCCCGAACAAAAAGTCACTTCAAAGCCAATTATAAAAATAATAATTTCAATTAGAAAGTACATTAACAATTTATTTTTTCGTTACGCATATAAAAGACTTACTACTAAAAGATCGCCTGATTTTCCTCCAATACAAAACCAATTTGTTCTCAATTTTATCTTGGCCGAGATGATCTATTCCTGCAATTGATCCAACAGTTCTTTTCTTATGGTTAAGCACGTCACCGGATGATTTTGATCTTGTATTTTTCTGTCGGCATTCAACGTCCAATGCAGACATGGACCGCGCGTAACGTTTTTCAATATCATCTTTCGATAAAGGACTATCTGTCGCCAACATTTTATAGTTTACTTAAACCCCTTCATAATCAAACCGCACCTCCCTCCCCAAATGGAATAAAATACACTTGAAATCGATAAGCCTCGGAACACACAACTCTTTAATTATAATGGCGCGCACTCGGAATGGAATGATTCAATTAACGTAAAAAACAAAACAACAATTTCAGTAGAAAAAAATCTTTGTTCAATTCCATATTAGCGCATTAACACAAAGTGAATAGGAAAATATCACGTGAACAAATAGAATTATTAACGTGTTTAAAACAGAAATGCAAATAAGATTACGTAATGATGTAAGGTCACGGATTGTAGACATCTCATACGAGGGGCCGAAGAATGGCCCGTCGCATTTACGTCCCCATAATGGGGGCTACTTAATTTTCTTTATCAACAGGCATTAAACTGATTGATTTTCATAGTGATGGATGTACTATTTCGAAAGTTTTGTTCGCGCATAAATGTTTCCGACCTACACAATTTGTGAGAGGAAGTGGGATTGGAGAACGATCGCGCGTGTTTATGATCGAAAAGTCGCGACCACACTGAAGAGCAGAGAACAGGTAATACACCTATATACGTGTGTCATATTGCTCCGCGGGATCGATCAACGAAGATACTCTCAATTAAAAAAAAAATAGTTATAAATAAATACATCTAGTGTTTCGTTGCCATCTCAAAAATTAAGTACATTGGTTAAAGAAAATTGATTGAACTATAATAATTATTGTTTTATAATTTTCTTTTTTTTAACAAGTTCGATTTTTTAGAGATATTTTAATTTTGACATAACAATAAAATAAATCTTCTTTAAAATAATAAAAGTAGATTGATTTTTTTTAAATAACTCTAGTGATCTTCCTTTTATGGTCTATACTCAAATAAAATGAAGCGTTCAGACGTTATCATTGCGATAATATCAGAAATGAGTTTAGGAAATCTTAATGTACCAAGACTTTCTCAGAATTACAATACTTTCCATACTCTGTAGTATTCGGAAAGTTAAAAAAAATAGTAATTAATTTTGGTCGAAACCATAATGATTACAAGTATTTTTTCATCGATCAATATATTTACTAGGAACGATAGCTAAGTAAATATTTAAAGGCAGGGGATCACAACATTTTATTAATAATGTGGAAGGTCAGTGTCTTTTATTTTAAAAATGTATGTAAAATACAAAAAAATAGGAAAACTGGTTATCTACAAATATTTTCAGAAATTTAAGAGATTATTTAGATGAAAATATTGAGATTAATTTTATCAATTATTAGCAGTACAGAGATAACCAAAGCAATTAAAGAGTACTTCTCCATATTTTAACAAACTCAGATAAAAACGTTAAGTGTTTAATAAATATTTAAAATTTGCATACCGAAATTAATATATCAAACTAATTGCGTAATTATTTTGAAATAAAATATTTTGACACAATGCTGGAAAGATTTCTAAGTAAATTTCAACCGATTAAAGAAATAAAAAGACCGGAAACCCAACAATTAATAGTAAAAAAATATATTGAAAGTTAAAAAAGCAGAATTATGCTGTAAAAAATTTTAAAATAAAAAGTTTAACTTAAAAAAAGCAGTATGAAACGAATAAAACGCAACAAAAAGAAGCCAAATTATTCAAAAGCTAAAAAATGAAAAACTGAGTAATCAAAATGCTAAAATACTGAAAATGAATAAATAAAACAAATAGTTACAAAGCACAGTTTAAATATTTTGGTTAATAACAATTAGATTAAACCAAGAAGCGCAGTAGATCAATAATTAGAAGTTTCTGTTTAATTGATGTGAACGGAAAATTAGTATAAGTATTCATAATTAAGTTAAATTAAAAGCTGCTGATCGGTTACACTAATTAGCACGAATGTATTTTCTTTCGTGATTAATAATAAATGTCAATAAACAAAACATTCAATTTTTTTAATTTAAATGAAAACAATAAAATTTAATGAAAATTGTGATTCATTTTAGTACTGATATTTAAAAAATGCATAACATACTCCTTATGAAACCCAAACGGGTTTCACAATAGCCTCATTATGGTAGTCAACTTTTTACGTTTCGTGTTGGTATTATTTTAAGAAGACGCGTGTTAATAACATTTGCAATGTGGCCAACATATGTAAAAATCAACAAGAATTAATTTTAAATTAATTTGTAATCAATTTGCAATTACTTTTTTTTCTAAATAATGATATTAATTAATTTAAAAATTTTATGTAGATATAAAAACTATATTTCGCTTGTTATTAATTCAAAAGTCTTTTAAAAAAATTTAATAGATATGCGTAAATAAAACTATTTTAAAATATATATTATTAAAAAAAAAACAGTTGTCGAGATATTTGCCAAGAATTTGTTGAAAAATTGATAGTATTTGGATAATTAAAAAATTTCTAGAAATTAAAATCCGTGATCTGGCCTCTACTAAATAGTAATTTAATATTATTTTGACAACATAAATTATTAACTCTAGACATTACAAAAAAAAAGAAAAGTGACAAAAATATCTGCCTTATAAAATGACAAATTTCCATTGACAATTCTATTTTAAGCGAGTTAGGGGAGGAGTGTGTTGATCGGGAAAGTTGTTCTATGATTTTTTTTCTATTTCTGTAACTTATTAGAAGTCACTTTGTCGGTATATGAGGGTATGAAATTTTTTAATTTTTCCACCTTTACTTAAAAAATCGCATTTTTCTTATGGAAATCACAATTTTAACGTTAAAAAATATCGGAATACATGTAATCTATCATAAATGATCTGTAAAATCCTTATTGAGCTTATCAAGCACTACAGTAAATCGATATTTGCACTCATAAAAAATTATGGTGATGCAAGAACTCTTGTTGAGACTGTAAGAATCGCACGGCGATATCCAAAACATCTTTCAAACTGTGGGTATTCACGACATCTTGCTGAGTAGTTATGAGAGACACACTGCCACTTAAACTATTGTGTAAATAAACAAAATGTTCGCTATTGCGGTTTTCTTGCAATAAGTGCTTAAAAGTCGAGTTTTTCTGAATCGCTCTGTACATTAAATACTGGGGAATCATTTAAGGAATAAAAAATCGTAATAACTTTTTATAAGCTTAAAGTAGATAAGGGTTGTTTCTGGACGATTTATAAATGCAGAAACTTTGTAGTGTTTTACATGACTATAAATATTATTTTTGAAAATATATACTAATCTTTTTGGAACTTTTCTGATTACTATTTTATACTTGCTAATCACCTTTTTGATTAGTTTTACGTTATAGATTACGAGGTTAAAGTTTACAAATATTGGAAAAGTAGTATTTATTGCAAAATTTAATTAACGTCTATTAAACGGATAATAAATGGAGCACTGGCGCCTGTTAAAAGATGAATAACCTTGTGTGTATGCATGTAATTAAACATTCACGAATTTTAATGCGTGTGATCAGTTTACATATTACATCTGTGTTAGTTATATTACGGTTTGCTTATCGAGGATGTTCAGAACTTCTGAGTTAGTTGCTTACTCACTGTACTACAACTGGTCTTTACAAGAGAATTGGAACGGAAGATTATAGTGTAAAAAGAGAATACATAAACATAACTAGTCGAGAGAGTAGTTACATTATTTTTATCATGGAGTAAACTAATTAATTTCTTCTGCACATTTTTTTTTTAGAAAATAATTTAAAAGTAAATTTATGAAATAAAAATATATGGGACCGTTAAAGTGAAAGAGTCAACTAATGCCAATTAAACTTTTCAAGTATAATAAAACATATGCTTGAAAATTATGACATATTGGAGGTTAAGAGGTTAATTAAATTATAAGCTTCAGTAGAAATGCCGATTTTAATTAGTTTTGGTATAATAGAAATTTCAACTATTTTGAAAACAAAAAAGAGTTTTTACATATTTCTATGGTTTCATGTTTACAAATTCGCCATTGATATTTCATTTCAATAAAAGAGATTAGTACTTTCTGACAGGTACTAACATACAATATTGATACTCGAACATAATTTAGTATCCCATTTTTTCCGGAGGTTCGTTAAGTATATAAAAACATATAACTTTTTGGTAAAATTTCAAAAATACTCTTTTTTGCTCTCAATAACAATGCCGGACTTATCTTCCAACATAAATGTTTTTAAGTAATT